>JAMQGT020013277.1:137500-278310 GCA_024447675.2 Pterophyllum scalare
CACGCTCACCCAAGCACAAAATCAGAAGTTCAAGCAAGAAATTCACTCACTATTTTCCCAGCGTCCTTCCACTACATTTAGGCAATTCATGTGGTTACCATGACACACAGGCATGCCACAAACATGCCCCACCACACTGCTCTTACATGCTCTAATGTATTTGCATGCATGTGGCAGTTTTTGTGTCTTCTTATTGGAACCAGTTTGCCACCAGGTTTAGAAAACTAAAATATGCTCCAGCAGACTGAGTATAAGCATCTTATTTGTGGCAGCTATCCTACCTCTCAGCTAGGTTAGCATCCAATGTAGCAGAATAGCTAATGGAACAGACCCCTTTCTTCTCAATTACAGTATTCCAATAAAGGCTTGTTTAGGTCTGAGATGTCTTGAAATGGCTACCATAGAGAGATTAAATCTTTTGATATAGGGCCCTTTTTTTGTGTGTGTTTCAGAATATGCAACCTTAGCTTTATTTTTATATAGCATTGTGATATTTTTAGGGCCCATGACAGAGACTGTTGAAAATGCTCATTTTTAGATTGAAAACTGAAGGATTGTGTTTTAATTCACACAGGCAGAAACTGAGACTTTTGTGAACAATGACACACCAAGTCAAAACCTTTTAGCTAGGCTTACACACCTTTTGTGACTTTCTACTTTGTTATGTACTTCTTTCCCCAGACACACTAATATATAGCTGACTTTTCATTGTGACAACCTTAAACTCCTGTGGTCTGGTCTTGCTGTTTGCTGTTGTTCTTCTTTTTGTAGTACTGTAGTACAAGCAACATCTTCCTCTTTGTATTGGCACATTCATGTGTTTACAGGCATGTTAGTAGCCTATAGATGGAGATTATTTCTGAAAATGTGCTAAAACACAGTTTTGTGGAATTGTTTTCATCTTGGATGTGACATCAGGCAAGACCATGGTCATTCTTATAACACTTGAGCCAATTCTGTATTTCCCATCCGTGCAGCTGTTTTGTTTTGTAAGTAAGTAAGTAAGTAAAGTTTAGTAGTTACAAAGTGTATTACAATCAAAATGATACAAGCTAGGAATTATTATAATGAAGTATAATTAGATCATTAAAATACAGCAAGTAACAATACAAAACCAAGTTAAAAGAACAAAACAGAATAAATGAAACCAGATAACTGTGGTATAATAATAATTGTATAATTTTGAAAATTTTGATTTGAATAATTGTTTAATTTCAACTAGTCTTAGTTTTGTACAGCAGCCATGGCAGCAGTGTAGCAGCTGTGTAGCAACAGGTTTGCTACTATTCCTGCAATATAAACATGTAACATTATGGTCAGTAATTAATCTTCAGTGGATTATCTTTGTAATTTCCACTCACTGACTACAGAAGGATTCAGACATACCTACCTTAAGACAGATTCAGTGTTTAGCATGCACTGTGAAACTGCCCAAGGCTAATATTAATTACTTCCCTGAACCATGTGAATTTAAGGATTATCAGACACAGTTATTGGTATTGTTAATTTTTATTTATTTATTTTTCCCAGCACTCTACTGAGTGGTCCTTGGACAATAAGATAGCTGGTTGAGACCCGGAGGAATCAAAATAAGTGCAGTGTGATGGGTTTCACGGAGGCATCACTGCACTCACGCTCCTCGGACCACAGTATGCCTTAAGTGATGCCGAGCTGAACATTAAGAAGAAATGTGGAGCAACTGCAGTATTTGTGAATGAAAAGTGTTGTAATCCTGGACATGCTACTGTGAAGGAAAGTTTCTGTGGACTGAATATTGACCAGCTAACTGTGGAATTTTCTCCTTTCATTGCTGTTGCTGAGTGAATTCTGTCTGCCTTTAGTTTGAATCAACACACTGTTTGGATTCCTCCATCAGCTGACACAGAGGTCACACAGAGCTGGCTTTGGATGACAAATGGATAACATAGGCCACTTCTGCATCACTTACTGAACAGGCAGTGGACCACTTTCTCTAACAACTGCTTTAGCTCTGCTGCCACGAGGACAAATACAGGAAATCCTTCCTGCCTCGTACCAGAATGCCTGTATTTATGTAAGATTTGTACTTATTAAGCTCCTTTAAATATGCTATCCTACTTCATTTACTCTATTTTGTTATGGGTCCCACCTTTTGAGATGTTTATCTTATCTCATCTTAATTAGCAGCTTATAGACAGTTTCATAACACAGATAGCTGATGGTCATGTGCTGTTAAAATCCACTATGTAAAGGTAAAACACTGCATTTTGCAGGTCTGAAAAGAAACAATGATAAGCAGTAGGCGTGGTAAGCCTGCTTAAATGTTACAAAGACATCCACCCAGCTAAAGAGTACCTGTTGAGCACTTTGCTGTCACACGGAAGAGACTGTCCCTTTAATAAATTATCTTGTTATGTTCTGTCCATGCACTGAAAACTAACAAGTTTCATGACCTGAGGACAAACCAGACCTATTGAAAACGCTCTTTAAAAGGTCATACATTTACAGACATCAGCAAAGGGAGTGGAGCAGGTTCCCCAGTTCCTTGATAGTCTTATATAGGTCTGAGGTATTTTGAAGGTCATTGACAATGCACAGCATGCCTCGTTAAGCCAGCCAGAGTAGTACGAGTTCTCAACCTCTTACCCTTTACCACTCCGACAGAAGATTCAGGAGGGATTTCTACTCCAGTAAGTGTTGCATTGTTCAGTCACTTTCACCCCCCATTTTCACACATCAAAACCTCAGATTTATTTGAGCACTAAAATGTTTCTAAAGAAGCCAAAGATAGGAAAGAAATGTGTTCCCAGTGAACAATTTAACTCCTGATGCCTGAGCTAAGATTTTGATTTTTTTTTCTGTTCCTGTATCTTTTATATTTTATGTGTAGAAATGACTCTACCTTCAAATTGCCATTTTTAAAACATTTAATTCAGAGCCTAGCACTCTTACACTGTGTAAGGTCTCATATGTAGTCATCGCATTTTTGAAAGGCAGTTTCAAAGAAAACAACAAACTGTGAGGATGAATTGGTGGGCTTAGATTCTTCACTATGCTTTGAGTTCAAATACCTGAGACCAGAATTAACCAGTAAGTTCCAAGAACCGATGGTGACCACAGCTGCACTAAAACATCTGGATCCTTGACTGGAAAGGAAATGGCATCAGGATATGTCTGGGTTTTTATGCCAGTTTATTTCACAACATTTGCTAGGTCTTATTGCTGTTTATGTATTAAACACAGTATTAGGTATTCTAACTGTAATGCATACAGTGATTCTAACATGTCTACCCGCTGATTATCATATCAAATAGAGGCACTGCATCTCATTTTTAACTGTGCAGATTTTCAGCACAGGGTTACTGCTACAGAAAAAAAAATGTTTGTCTTGTGATCTTGACCTTGGCCCAGCTGTGACACGCGACTCTGTGGCCCCACAAATGACCTTTGACCTTTTTGACATCATTCATTATCAAATGCAACCCATTGTGTGTTTTGTGAAAGGCCTTTGAAAGGACCTGAATGGACCTCCTACTTCACCTTTATTGTCACTCTATTCAGTCTTGATGGGGGACCTCAATGGTGCATCGGGAGCCATCTGTGAATACAGTAGCTCACTCTGCATGATAGACACTGGAAGGCATTAAATACATCAACGAGGACATCAACAGTCTTCCCTGAAAAAGCGTTGGTGCGTGCGTATAATGCCGCTTGAGGCCCCTTCAATTAAATTTTAGACAAGAAACTCAAATGTAATGTCTGTTGTGGCGCCAAGATGGCCCTCCTGTCAGTATTTTTGTGTTTGTTGGTTCACACCGCCTGCCTTCAGTGACAGACAGTGTAAAGTATTACCTGTCCACAAAGAAAGAAAAAAAAATGTGAGCACTGCAATGAACTCGGATTATTTTCAGTTCATCAAAAGTTTTAACGCTTGTGCCACTTGAGGTGTCACCCTGATCTGGATTGTTTGCCTTCATGGGGTGATGCTTTTAGCTGTATGCCCAGTGGCACAAAAGAGTAAAATGGCCGTGTTAATTTAGTCTATTTATTCTCACGGTGTTTGGCTGCGCTGATGATGACAACGTTAGTGCCCAGAGTTAGATCTTTTCTGTTCCTGTCACACTTGGTTTACCTTTGTTTTGATTGTAAAAAAACAAACAAAAAAAAACTGTAACTCAAAGTAAATGATATTTGATCAATAAGATTGTTTTACTTCAGCATGTCTCACCCTTCTAGAAAATTTAGCTCAGACTGGAGAATCTTTATTTGATCTTTTTCCTGTGCAGCAGCCTGCTGTGTTTGAGGTGACTAACAACACTGCAGTCGACTTTCAGCCCTGGGAGGAGGGCACTGACCAGTCAGCTTTCCAGAAGCCAGCCCATCCCCTACTGTCTGTTGTCCTGAGAGTAGAGAGCTGGCTGGCAGGCAAGCAGGCAGGCAGGCAGGCAGGATAGCTGGCTTCCTGGTTCATTGGCTGGATGGCTGGCTGTTACACTCTGATGCGCAGAGATGCCAAAAAAGTGGGCATGAAAAAGCCTGCAGGGGCTTGAGAATAACAGATGATACAAAACAGATACAAAAAGGGTCTGCTAATTTAGATGCAATTGTGAGTTTTAGGTTTTGTCTGAAATTTAAAGCTGCATGCATAAACAAGACAGAGTGAAGGTAGTCTTCAGGAAGCAATGACTCATGAATTTGAGCTCCACAAATCACTCTAAGATGCAAAGACGGCCTGAAAGCTGTGATATAGGCTTTGAAAATAGCAGTGCCATTTGTATCCACACCTTAATGAAAACAAGATTGCATTATATTACAAGGCCATTTTGTTTTCTTTTTGTCACACATCACTTGTCCTTGGCTGCATTAATGTAGAGTCTCATAAATTGCACTTTTTAAACAACTGACAGAGGAAGCTTACGATTTCAAAGTAATTTGTTAGAGGGAAGAAGAGATGAGCAGAATTTTTTAAGCCTGTGGATCAAAGATGTGTTGTAAGATGTATTTCATTTTGGTTTTAATTCCAATCAAAATCTTTATTGATATATTTTGACATTCATCTCTGCTGCTTGTTTCTCTGCAATCGCAGTCACACTTTGTGAGTTCGTGATACAATTTTTTTTCTTTTATTTGGAGGAATCATGCCAGAACACCTCCAATATTTACAAAACAACTGCAAGAGCTGTTTCAACTAAAGCACTGGGAGAATTATACCATAGCAGAAGCACAGAGACCAATTAGCCCCTTGACCACACACAACAAACACACACTTCTGGAGTCAGCCAGGTCTGATGCAGTGTCCTCTCTGGACCCACCAAGGTTTGGCTGCAGACGTACAGTATTTTGCTCCTTACCGTCTCCATTGTGGTGCTCCAGCCAGCTGGCACAGGGAAACAAGTTACCGAGCAACATGGGGGTGCAGAACTTTGGAGCTAAAATGGCTGCAGCGTAATGCTACAAAGGCCAAAGTGTGGGTAAATGAGTGCCACTCTGCATTCTGGCATGAAGCTGCTCTGTTTGTAATTACAGAATTGTGGGACTCTGTGCGCTCTGGCCTAACCAGTGAAGAGCAACAAAGCATTTGAATACTGCCAAAGTCCCAGCCAGACATTTGCTGCTTCTGCGCCCCCAGTGGCACTGACTCTTCTTCATGTCTGCAGTTTTTATGTTCACTTGCCAAAAAGTGAGTTCAAACAATTAAACCCAATCAATCTGAACAACTTAATATCTGTCCACACTGTTCATAAAGGGTTCTGTTTCTTACATCAGTCCAATAGATGTCTCAAGCTCTGGAGTTTACCCTGACATACCACAACATTAAAAGTGCCTGGCTAATATCGCAAGCACCCCTCCCAAGCACCTGTGGGGGTGTCCTGTGGTGTCTTTCAGCGGGATTTGGCGTCAGATCCTCTGGGACCTGTGGGCCCAGTGCATCCTGTGGATGCTTGATCGGATTGGAATATGGTTAACAGAGTCTAGGTCAACACCTTGGCTTCCTTGTAATCTTCCTCGAGATGTTACTAAATGATTTTTGCAGAGTGGCAAAAACACTGCCCTGCTATGGGAGGCTGCAGCTGTAGGGGAGTGAAGTTGAAATGTTCTGCAGCAATATTAAGCTCTCTGCTACACATGGTGTCTGTTTGCATGCCAGGACTCCAGGTTTCATAGCTAAATGTTGCATTAGAACACACTGATCAGTTATACACTTAATCTGTCAGTGATTTTAATATTTGGATGGCTATCCACAGCAAGTGAGAGTACATCCAGAATGTGTCAATGATTCAAGTTATCTTGAAATAACCACATTTTCAATGCCAGGTGAAAGCACAATCGCAGCAGGATTGGCCCATGATACTACAAACAGTTTCCCTTGTGTGACCTTTTAGGTACTTTAAAACAATTAAAACACTGTTGTATTGTTCACAGATAAGTGCTTCCTGACTGACAACAGAGATGGGCACTGTAGCCAAAATAGCAAATAGCAGCAGGGTAAGGTAAAGTGGCCAAACAGGCACTTTGGAGTTGAGTACTGCTCAGGCTTCATACTGTAAGTGGAACTTAAGATTGTTTATTCCACTGCAGAGGGAAAGACTTTTTGCTGTTTTTTTTTTGCCTAAAATCACAGATTTACTACCTTTAATGAAAACTCTTAACTTTAAGTTTTGAGACCTACAGGAATCCACTATGCTACTTGGTATTCCTTATTATAAATTAGCTAGCAAGACACAGAGACACAGATAGTCCCTGCTACTTTTTTTTAAATTTGTCATCCACTCAGCATACATCAGTATAAGAACACTTCAGCAAATTACTTAAAACTGCTGCCAGCAAGCAGCATCTGTCAGAAAGTTGCGTCGTGTCTGGTTTCAGTGTGCTGCTGCTGAGGCTCTCCATCAAACACACAGATGGGGCATCACTCGCCTCCCTCTCCAAGTGCTCGTTTCTCAAAAGCTGAACTGCATCTCTAAAGTCCTCAGGACTTTAGAGAGGCAGCTTCTGTCAAAGCTGATGTTTCTCTCTTCAGAATGTCTCATCTTCTCTCGTCAAACAGCTTTTTAATGTTTGCTGTGAAGAAATGACTAAACACTGTTCACCTCACCCCAAAGTAGAGATCTGTGATGTTAACACAGGATGTTTGTCCTGAACACTAAAAAAATTCAAAACAGTGGATTTTTTTTTTATTATTCTGTTCACGGAGTGAAGTCAAAACACAGCCAAACAGTTTGTCTTCTTTGGTCACTACTGCAAAAGGCTCAGGTTACTTTATTGCATTTGCATTTGTTTATGCCCAGTTACACAAATACTAGCCAGCCAGTGTGTATCCACTGTGAAAAAATATTTCCAGTGGAGTGATTCCCCTCAGTGGTACACACCATTTTGCAACAGTTTATTTGCTCCCATTCACTGGGAATGTAAAACTAGTGCAGCCTCTGTGAAACACAAATGAGCAGTGATGTATGGAAACCCTACAGGGTTCCCAACAGCAACTTAAAGAGACTGTCCTCCACCACTAAATGGTGCCATAGGTCATTAATGCAATCAAGTACAACAACTTATAGTTAGGTTTTAAAGCAACTTGTGTGTGTGTGTGTGTGTGTGTGTGTGTGTCCCCTTTAGATGGGGCACCCTGGTAACCTGGAAAATGGAGCTTTATAATACATTTCTGTGCAAAAGTCAGGAACCACTCCCCATTTCTTTATTTTTTGCTTGGAAATGGGAAATATGTGCATTTAGTGATTTATTTAAAGTGATTTATTTCAATTCAATTTGGTTTTATTAATAGAGCGCCAAATCACAACTGCAGTCTCCTCAACACGTTTGAATGCACAAACATACGCTGAAATACAGTATGTAAGGCAAAAGCAGTTTGTACAATTCTAACAATGAGCTTGAAAGTCAATATTTGGTGTGACCACATTTATTCTTCAACACAGTCTGAACTCTCTCAGGCAGCGTTCTTCTCATTCCTTTAAGTAATCTTCAGGAATAGTTCTCTAGGCTTCTTAAAGGACATTCAAAACTCTTCGTTGGATGTTGGCTGCCCTTTGTTCCATTCTCTGTCTGATCCCACATTGCTATAATAATGGTAAGTGGCTGTGACTCAGGTGGTACAGCAGGTCACCGACCAATCAGAAGGTTGGCGGATCAATCCCTGGCTTCTGCAGGCCAGCTGTTGAAGCATCCTTGGGCAAGATACTCAACCCCAAGTTGCCCCCAATGCAATACTCCACTGGAGTGTGAGTATGTTAGATGAAAAGTGTGTTAAATGAAAAGTGCTTAGGCAGAAAAAACCCCCAAAAACAGTGTTGTGTGAATGAGACTTGTTGTAGAAAATGCTTTGAGTGTTCAAACTGAGTAGAAAGGTGCTATATAAGTACCAGTCTTTTTACCATGTTGAGGTCTGGGTTCTGGGGAGGCCAATCCATGGCTGATAGTGTTCCACTGTGCACATTGCTATCCATCTATGCTTTTTGCACTGGCAGTGTGTTTACGATCATTGTCATGCTGAAATATAAAGCTGTCGCTAGTCAGATGCTTTCCAAATGATACTGCATCGTGGTTCAAAATCTGATGGTACTTTTTCCATCTCTTCCATCGCAACTGTGTTCTACAGTGATTGCAGACACTCACTGTTGTCCCTCTCTCCTGACCTCCTCCATACATACTGATGATGATTTGAACCAAAATTAAAAATTTGGATTCATCACTCCATAAAACCTGTTTCCACTGATTTTCAGTCCAGTTCTTGTGTAATTTGGCATAGCTTCAGCCTTTTCTCCCTGTTTGCCTTCCTTAGGAATGGCTTTTTGACAGCCACCCTTCGACTGAGACCATTTCTGATGAGGTTTCAGTGAACTGCAGATGGATCGACTGAAGGGTCAGTTGCACGTCTCAGGTTCTGTTAGGTCTTTGCTGGATTCCCCCCCCTATTTCATAAGGACATGACTTGATGCATGATACAGTTCATCTGCTGTAGATAGTTTTTTTTAGGCCTGCTAATTCTTTTGTCCACCACTTTTCCAGTTTCCTCAAATTTTTTAAAGACACACAGCACACCCTAAGATATGCCAAGATTTTGGCTAATAGTGCTCTGGGTGTCACCTTGTTGGTGCAAAAATACTATTTTATGTTTGTCAAACTGTATTATCTCTGACATTTTTTATAGCTTCAACTAAAAAAAAAAAAGAGGGGAAATGATGTGCTTTTACAACAGGCTGCTAGTAACAAAGTGCCTAAAGATTGGTTGTCTGTTGTCTGTTGTGTGTAGACACTAGACTGGTTCATCCCTTGAGGTAGAAGGAGTCATAGGTAAGTGTTAAGTGGCACTAAAAAATTACAAGTCTGGCTCCATGGAAGCAAAACACAAAGAAATGAGCAGTGAGACAAGACTTTTTCTTTTATAGTACTGTATGTGCTTAATAATGTAAAAGGATTGATTTTTAACCCTTTCCCTCATTCTAAACAACTAGATTCGGTGCCTGGTCCTAACCAAACAGTATCAGATAAGAAAGCCATCCCAATTTACTGATCCAGGGTTAGGTGTGTTTATGAAACTGCTTGTTTTTCCTATCAGTCCTTACAGCTACACTTTTAACATGATCTGTTTAGGTTGCCATAACGACTGAGCCCTGTTGGACTACTTGGCCCACTTTATAGCTGTGCGCAGCTAAATTTAAATCAAATAATATTGGCTCATAACATGATGGTTGTTATCAGGCCGAAGTCTCAGCGTTGAAGCATGTCACAGAATGTATTTTGTTATCCCTGACATCGGCACTAACGTGCATCTGTGGTAGTGACACTTTTCTTAAAGTATCACACGAACCGAAACGAAATTCAAACAGCATGTGCCTCGCCCGCTTTAATGAAACAAATGATGTAAATAGTCTAAACAAACCACTGCACATCCACTCTCAACATGCTTGGTGTAACCAGTGTTAATCCTTTTGTGTTTCTCCCTCCGTGTCTGTTTGTGTCTTTGTTTGTCACTTTCTCAGTTCAATTTCTCAGCTTGAGTCGCCGCACCGGCATGACTGTTAGCCAGACGAACCACCGCCAAAGTGGTTTACTAAAAGTAACATTTCTTCCTCTCCCCCTCTCGCCATTTCTCCCTCCTGTTTACCCCCTGCCAGCCCACCCCCACCCCACAGCCCCCTGCCATCCCATCTCGAAGACAGAGTTGCGTTGCAGCTCTGTGCTCCTAAAGAGCTGAAACTGTCGGCTGGGGAAGCGGTGAAATGGAAAAATTTAATCGCATTAAGAGAAAAACCTTCTCTTTTCATTTGTAAATTCCTCGGACACGCTTTTTTTTCCATGCTTCTCCCCCTTCCCCTTTTCACCTACCCCTCTCTCTCTCTCTCTCTCTCTCTCTCTCGCTCTCTCTCTCTCTCTGTCCTTAGCCCGATACGGCTGCTGGGCTCAGAAAACATCCGCCTAGGCTTCAACACACACACACACACACATACACACATTCAGTACATGTAGGAACACACATTCAAACTCTCAAGTCCTCACTTTACTTTAGCCGAGGATTTGACAAACCAGGATGGAGGCCTATTGGATGGGCACACACACACACACACACACACACACACACACACACACACACACACACACACACACACACACCGTAATTCCTTTCCTTTTCCCTCTTAAACGAGACAGAGATCAAAGACCATTTCACTGACTCCTCCTTTACCCCCTCCCTCCACCTTGCTTTCCCTCCTTCAAATCATTTAATGTACTTCAACGTCTTTCCTCCCTGCTCTCCCTCATTCTTCCCTCCTTCATTCTACTTTTTCTCTTACTTCCACTGTTTTTACCCTTCCTCCCTCGTTCTTTAACCCCACGTTTCTCCTTCCAGTACTCTTCCCTTTTTTCCCCTCTTTCTTTCCATTCTTCTGCTTCCTTATTTCTTTATGTGGAGCTGTGTTCCGGTTGCATGTCGTGCACACATCCGCCTTCATTGTCATTCAGCTCCACAGCAGCCCTACCTCTGTGATGGGGACACACACATACACAAACACAATCTTCATTCCAGCACTACCCACATTCCTCTCCTCTTGCTCTCGCCGCTGATTGACCTCTTTCCTCTTAACGCGCACAGAAATCCACACACTGCTTCCATGGGGACAAGCCACCTGAAGAGTGGTGCGGATTAACAGACCGGTTCAAACAGTGTCAAGAGCTTTTTCTCTTTTTTAACTCCTCGGAAGAAACCCCATCACCACACACACACACACACACACACACACACACACACACACACACACACACACACACACACACACACATACAGATAACACCTTGGGAGTTTGCTTCTAAAATGAAACATGAACAAAGTGAGGTTTTCTGTTACTGAATTATCTCCCAACAGAAAATTAAACTCATCGGGGATTATGAGTTTAAAGTGTTTGCCTTTGTGAGCCAGCGCCTTTAAGGCTGCAATCAGGCTTGTTTTTTTTTTTGTTCCTCTTGCAATTACAGTTTAAGTTAAACTGAAAGAAAAGCTTTTCTTTTCCACTTCATTCCATCCTTGAATTAATGAAGATTTTACTTGAAAGCAGGCAGAAGCACCCCCAGAACAGAATATATTCAGCAGCATGTGTCTCACTCTGAAATAAAGCATTTTACAACTGTCAGTGCACGGGTGATTTTGTCACATCTTGATTCTTTAGTTCGAGATAACAATACACAACGTGCTGTCCCCCCCCATCCCCTCCCTCTTCTCTCTCTCTCTCTCTCTCTCTTTGTACATTAGCTTTAAACTCTGTGACTGGTGTCCCCGCTGAACTCGATGGTATCTATTGTGTGTAAAAAAGACCAGTTAGCTTCACATTCCTGCTGGATACTGTCACACTAAAAAAGCACAATAGAGGTGCTTTCACACTGCAAATCTTTTAGTTAAGAGCTGCAACGTCAGCCAATCTGTAATACCACTCACTCTGGCGTGTGTGTGTGTATCTGTGTGTACACGTGTGCATGTGTGTGTCCCTGCTTTTCTATTTGGTCCCTCTGCCTCTCTCTCTCTCTTGCTGGCCATCAGAGGGAGCTCCCAGGCAATAAGATCCACAACACTCCACCTTCATGTTATTTAGATAACAGAAATAATCTATTTACACTTCACGATGTGTGCCTTAGCTGTCAGATGCCTATTATGTATGTAACAGTGGATTTTGATGTTTAAGCAATGGCATTCAAACGTGGCACAAATGCTCTGTAATGGCTTCTATTTAATCATGAAAGGAGCATAATGGGCAGAGCTGCAGTGTTCACACTGTGTGGCACCTGATGCACAAAAATGCTGAGAGTGTCCTGCGCTTGTTCACATCTCACCTCAATAATGGTTTCTAAAATGTTACAGTTCAGTGACTGTTGTGCTCC
Source organism: Pterophyllum scalare (assembly GCA_024447675.2). NCBI lineage: Eukaryota > Metazoa > Chordata > Actinopteri > Cichliformes > Cichlidae > Pterophyllum > Pterophyllum scalare. The sequence continues at coordinate 149,861 of JAMQGT020013277.1, forward strand.
ATTGCTTAAACAGTGACAAGTCAGTGTTGGGGATGCTTACCCACGGGTAACAAGTGTGCATGTGTGTCGGTGTGTGTACGTATGGTCAAAAGTTCAAACCATGCAGCAGAATGGGGAAGAAAGGTGATTTAAGTGAGTCTGAAAGTGACGTGGGCTGTAAAAGAGTTCTCTAGGTGAAAATGCTTTGTTGTTTTCAAAGGAGAATGGACAGACTGCTCGGAGCTGAGCAATGACACATATGCTGAACCTTGAAGGAGACGGGTTCCAGCAGCAGAAGACCACACCGGGTGCCAGTACTGTCAGCTAAGAACAGGAAACTGGGGTTACAATTTGCACAGGCTCGCTGAAAATTGGACAATAGAAGACTAGAAAAAAATTACCCGGTCTGATGCATTTTTATTTCTGCTTCAACATTAGGAACAACATGAAAGCATGGATTCATCCTGCCTTGTTTCAATGGCCAGGTTGCTGGTGGTGGTTTAATGGTGTGAGTACCTGCTGAGCATCTTTTACATAGTTTTTCTTGCTCATTTTGATGCCATTCACACATCAGGAACATCATTCTCACCACTGAGTGGAGACTGACGTTTATGACACGAGAATTGCATCAAAGTGATCGAGAAAAACTGTAAACACCGCAGACAACCTGAGTGTTATTGCGGAACATGTCCATCCCTTTATGACCACAGTGTGCCCGTCTTCCGATCTCTATTTCCAGCAGGATAACACGTCGTGCAACAAAGCTTAAATCATCTCAAACTGGTTTCTTGAACATGAGAATGTCTACTGTACTCAAATCACCAGATCTCAGTCCAACAGAGCACCTCTGGGACGTGGCAAATAGGAGATTAACATCATGGATGTGCAGCTGACAAATCTGCAGCAACTGTGTGACGCTATCATATCAATATGGAGATGATTATGTCAATAGTGAGATGATTATTGTGTAGTTGTAGAAAAGGGAGGAACCTCAGTATGAGGAGAAAAAAGCTAATCTCTACAAATTAAAGTTGTTCATAAAATACACTATATAAATGATAACAGCATTCAAATCTAACACTCTTTTAGAAGTGACCAAAAAGATGTGTAACATTAAAATATGATTGCCTCTGTGACTTTATGAGGAAACAATTCAGGTATAATCACACTGTACCATCACAACACAATATGCAGAGAGTCTATACACACAATTCTACAATTCTACAATTCAGAACAATGAATTTTTGTTCATTCAAATCATTCATTAAACTAATATGAAATAACCTCAATAAACATATATAAAACTATCAGTCTGTGTTATATTTTGCAAAAATGTGAGCACTAAAGTGCTGAAACAACGTCCAATAATGGGCGAGTCAAGGAGGTTTAACAGCTCAATTCAAGCCCTGCAACCTCCTCTCACTGTAGTCACTACACTTGAAATGTCTGCACATCACTGAACACACTCAGACTGCTACCACACTGAGTGCCAGTGTGGAAAGGAGTGTCTGTAATGAACGGATGTTTCAAAGAGAATCCCCACTGAGTGAAAATCCCAATCAAACCATTCAAATGTATGACATAATGCTTAGAGCTTGCCACACGGTACATGTCTCCTGCTTTTTCTCAAAAGATCCAACCTCAGATGGCTGATATTTTTCTATATATTCAACTTTTTATGCCTTATGCTGTTTTGCACTTTCAAACACTGTTTGAATGGCCAGTTTCATGCATCTGATCTGCTTGATATCCCATTGTGCATTGTGGTCAACCCTGTACTAACTTCAAGAAATTTTCATATTTTGCAAATGCTTAAGTGTTTCCCCTCAAAGCCACCCAGGACTGTGATCAGTATAATGGCAGTAAGTATGACAACCTTGAATGTACTGGAACATAGGACACATTTAAATAAAGGTTAACACCTTGTTAAAAGGTAATGAGTAATTTGTACTGCAAGTGAGCAAGTAAGCTCAGTAAACACCCACCTGTTTAAAAGTCTACACACTTAAGCCTCAGTAACAGGCGAGTTCACCTTTTTTTAACCTTCAAAATTCACCCCTATCCGGTACAGCTGTTATGAGAGAAGAAATTACAGTGGATATAAAAAGTCTTCACACCCCTGTTCTAATGCCAGGTTTTTGTGATGTAAAAAAAATGACAGCAGGACAAATAATTTCACAACTTTTCCCACCTTTAGTGTGACCTATAACCTGTACAATGCAATTGAAAAACAGAAATCTTTCAGGGAGGTGAAGTAAAAATAAACAACTGAGATAACGTGGTTGCATAAGTGTGCACACCCTTTTATAACTGGGGGTGTGGCTGTGTTCAGATTTAACCAATTACATTCAAACTCATGTTAAATTGGAGTCAGCACACACCTGTCACCAATTAAAGTGTCTCTGATCAACCCCAAATAAAGTTCAGCTGTTTTAGCAGGCTTTTCCTGACAGTTTTGTAGCCACATCTTCCAGCACAAGCCATGGTCCGCAGAGAGCTGTCAAAGCATCAGAGGGCTCTCATTATTCAAAGATATCAGTCAGGTGAAGGCTACAAAAGAATTTCCAAGGCATTAAATATACCATGGAACACAGTGAAGACCGTCATCATCAAGTGGAGAAAACATGGCACAACTGTGACATTACCAAGAACAGGACGTCCGTCCAAAATTGATGATAAGACGAGAGGAAAACTGGTCAGGGAGGCTGCCAAGAGGCCGACACTGAACTAGCTGCAGGAATTTCTGGCAAGTACTGGCTGTGCAGTACATATGACAACAATCTCCCGTCTTCTTCATATGTCTGGGCTATGGGGTAGGGTGGCAAGATGGAAGCCTTATCTTTCAAAAAAAAACATCCAAGCCCGGCTTAATTTAGCAAAAACACATCTGAAATCTCCCAAACGCATGTGGGAAAATGTGTTATGGTCTGATGAAACCAAGGTTGAACTTTTTGGACATAATTCCAAAAGGTATATTTAGTGTTAGAATTATTCTGTAAACATTCTTCTGTTTACATTGAAATTATCATATCTTCTGTCTTTATAAGTTTACATTAAGTTGTTGTTTTATTTTTGAAGTGTGCAGGAAATACAGTCATACATTTACACATATAAGATTCATACACATTCTTACATATAAGACATACAAGACACAGACCCTCACGTAGACTGCGTATACAAATGTAACTTACAGACATTCCACAGTATGCTTACTACCATATATGGTAAGGAAACAGCCAAGAATGCTGTTTATTACATGTTGTAAACTGAGTTTATGTAACCTACGTGACTTTACTGTGAAGGTCTGAAATAAAAGCGGGACAAGGAGGTTGATCCACAGGAGACCACTTCCGCTTTGCTCAGTGAAAGGTCACGTCCCTTGACTCGGGAGCTGAGCTCAGAGGATGGGATTTTCCTCCTTGTGCAAGTAAAACTAAGAAAGCTGTTGGTGTATTTGTTCTTTGTTAATGTTGAATGATTTGAACCTATCATTTAGCGCAAAAACAACACTGCTCATCACCAAAAGAAAACCATACCTACAGTGAAGCATGGTGGTGGCAGCATCATGCTTTGGGGCTGTTTTTCTTCAGCTGGAACTGGGGCCTTAGTCAGGGTGGAGGGAATTATGAACAGTTCCATATACCAGTCAGTGTTGGCACAAAACCTTCAGCCTTCTGTTAGAAAGTTGAAGATGAAGAGGAACTTCATCTTTCAGCATGACAATGACCCAAAGCACACATCTAAATCAACAAAAGAATGGCTTCACCGGAATAAGATTAAGGCTTTGGAATGGCAGTGCACAGGAGATGCCCTCGCAATCTGTCAGATTTGGAGAGGTTTTGCAAAGAAGAGTGGGCAAATATTGCCACATCAAGATGTGCCAAGCTGATAGGCTCCTACCCAAAAAGACTGATAAATAAAAGCCAAAGGTGCTGCAACAAAGTATTAGTTTAAGGGTGTGCATATTTATGCAACCAGGTTATTTTAAGTTATTTATCCCCTTTAAAGGTTTCAGTTTGTTTTTCAATTGTCACATTAAAGATGGAAAAAGTTGTGAAATTATTTGTCTTGCTGTCATTTTTTTTACATTACAAAAACCTGGCATTTGAACAGGGGTGTGTAGACTTTTTATATCCACTGTATCTCTAGAAACCAAAACCATTTTTTGCACCAGGCTGTAAATGTGTTTATTTCGGCTCTATTTCTGCACTTGGCTTCATTCTTTTAGCCCTGGATGTTATTGGTTGCATGAAACTCTTCTAACACCATTTCCATCCCCTGATTCTCCATCTCTTTGCTGGACTTGGCCCAGTACTCCTCTTTGCTATATGGGTAGACTCTTAATGACATCAGTACTTTATCAATGACTTGCAGAGAGCAAAATTAACTGGCAGAATTCAAAGGGGTAGTAAGCTCTGGAGATGTCCAAATGCCACTGAGACATACTGTGTGGGTCTATAAAAATGTAATTCTTTTATATTATTATATAGCAGTTGTAAAAATCTTTAGATTGACAAAAGTTCTATCTGCTGAATTCTAGAGCAGTTGAGCTTGGGATTTTAGGGTTCCTCTGGTGGTCAAATCCCTGTTAACCCCAGTGTGCGCCGGAGTTTGAGAAACAGCGGTTTAACCTCAAGGTATTGCTGGTGAACTGCACATAATCTCCATCCTCCGAGTGCTCCATCTGCTTCACTTTAAAGAGGGCAGGAGAACTCGTCACGCCAGCACAATGCATGTACATACAACACGCTCTATGGGTAAACACGTCTACGCGCGATATATGTGAAACCGGACCAGCAGAAGCGGGGAAAACCACAACGAGATGGATCAAAACAAACCCCGGCACAACAGCCACTAAGAAAGCAAACAACCCATGCAAAGCTTTGCATTAAAGACACACAGATGTGTTATGGTTGCAAACATGGATACTACATATGTAAACTCATACCTACAGTATAACGTGAGCACATGCAGAGGAGAGCTGCACCTGCTTTAGTTTGCTGCTAGATTCTCCCTGGTTTTCCCCACATGTTCATCACATTTGGATCACTGTTTTCAATCACATACATGTTAGATTTATGAAAGCACTTCATATATAACTAATTCACCTATAGCTATATGTGGCTTTCACAAGTCCTTCCTTCTGTGTATCTGAGAGACATTAGTGGCTTTAATGCTCACTGATCAATAATGAAGCCTATCAGCTATGACAGCATACATAATATAATGAAAGCATGAGTTATTATAACTAGTGATTAGTAAACATTATTGATCATTTCTAAAGTTGAATTAACTACAAACTTACTGTTTATTAAATGTGGTTTATAAAGTGCTGCCATTCATTTATGCAGAAAGTTTCATTCATTTATTGCAAAAACTCTAAATAACTTTACATTTTGACATCAAAGATTTTTCGATGTACTGTAGGGCTCCCCCACCTTCCCATCAATGTCCTAAAAGCACAGAATCAGTTTTCTAAAAGGTGATTTTTGAAAAGCGAAAAATCAAACACTAATTTTGTTTAAGTTGGCCTAATTCTAAGATATTAATATTTTCACATAGGTGCAGAGTGGTATGACTATATGACTAAAGTGGTATGACTAAATAATAAAACCACACAACCCAAACAATAATAAATTCAGAAAGAATCGCATTTTTGTGAAAGGCTCAGTCCTTCACAGGCTGCCTTTCTGTTGGATGTAACGCCACAGCAGAGCTCTGCAGACTGCCTTTGAAACAATCTCCACTCATTCTTCTGAACTTTGTGGCACCATTTACAGTCATGCAGCTGCAGACTAAATCAAGAGTTTGACTCCATCTCACATCACTCTGTCACACAAACCGCCAGCATTTGATTCACAACTCACGGTATCAGAATTCACTACTCAGGAACTGCAGCCTGATAATGCAATATCCTTAGAAACCTTTAGAATAAGCCAAATTCATGCCTGTTTTGTCTCTTTTGTGGTAAATAATTTACACTCCAAAAAATGACTGCCTGGAGGTGGAGAGAGTCTGTTACCATAACTGTATAAAAGTATGCAAAAATAACAATTATACATCATGAGTGTTATTAATTAAATACTTCACATTTGTCAGTACTGGTATAATATTTTGTTTATTTCATAAGTACGCAACTACTCAGTTGCTCGTTGTTTTTAGTTAAAGCAAACAAAAAATTGGGACTGACCAACAAGACTCTGAATAGTGAGTTTTCAAGCTATGCTATGGATATGGGTGCTTCAGCAGGAATACACCAACATTAGCACACAAAAAGGCTACACATGCAACACGATTAGCCTACACTTTTTTAAAGGAGTGTACAAAGCAAAGTTATCTCATCCAGTATGATTATTTTTATATTAAAGCATCACAAAACATAAGCTGCAGCAATGTAAGAAAGCTAAGTATGTAGTTTTGTTGTTTTTAACTGGTTTGGTCCCTCACTGTTATTTATTTTCCAGCACTTTCTCTTTTAAATAATTTCTCTGACAGGGCATTTAACCATAAATTTTAAATATTATTGCTAGAGAAGCAAGCAGATGCTGCATGTCTGACCGAGACACAGGCAGCATGCAAGTACTGTGCGCCTTTGGCATGCAAACTGCAGCGAAAGACAATGGTTCATTTGAGTCAGCAGGTAACAATGACCCTGAGGCCACGAGTTCTCCAACCCACAGTCAAAGTCAGAGGAGACAGGAGCACAGAGGCAGCATGGCAAACACAGCAAAATGTGCTGTTTGCAATTTTGAAATGCTCGTTTAAAAAAAAAAAAAACTTTTCAGTTTTCAGGCATAATATATTTTTAATGAACTTATCAATACTTAGCTCATCATAATTGAGGCTGTGCTACCATGCAGCTCCCAGTAAGTGCTTGTTATAAGCTAAGTAGTGCATCCGAAAAGAGCTGAAAAGCTGCTGATATTCACTCAAAGTTATGAATGTCAGTATAAATATATGCTACCTCATAGCTAGCATTTCCCAGCATGCAGTTCGGCAGTGTTTTAATGTAACCAGTTGTCTCTGTTTCACAAATTGTGTACCTGATGCTTGCCCTCTTAATGAGAGTTAGTTTTTTTCGATTATTAACGAATAAGTTATAATAATTTAATTAAATTTGGTGCACATCTAATACACACTTAACTCCCGGCAACCAACGCGAAAATAAATTCAAACCTTTTTAAAGCCACAGTGGACACTGCTGCAGTACATTTAAAATTATCTATGGCACGCCTGAACATCTTTAATATTATATTTTTATTAAAACTAAAGAAAAATGAGTCCAGATGTAAACATGTGTGTGCAACACTTCAGGTGTGTTTGAGGCAGGTTATTTCTGAAAAAGAGCACTCACAACCACACACACACTGATTAAAAAAACAAACAGTACAGTGAAAGATAACTACATGCAAACCAGATGCACACATGCAAGCACAGAGATTTAGGTGATATAAAATATAAACAATAAACAAAATACATACATACATATCCAAAACCACAGAAGCATGCAGAGGAGATAACAACAACCGGAGAACTGAGAAATGCACGACCACGTGATACAGTGCAGATACTGACAAAAAGATACACAGCATGGCGTGTGGTGAATGCTTTTATGCTGAGCTCCCCGTGGCACGATGCGTGAATTTTTAGTGCACAAGGCCTCGGTGGGAATTAACAAAAGAGTTTATGAGATGTAGGAGCAGCTATGTATCAGATACTGTAAGCAATGCACTGAACTCCACAAAAGTACGCATTTACAATCAAGACGCAGAATGAATGCTCATACATAAATGATTATTCGATACATATTTTCAGAGTCGTAACTCACTGGTAAATTATTGATATGTTTAGTGTGTGTTCATCATAAATGGGGTTGCATTTAAATTGCATGAATTGCTTGTGTGTCAGATTCTGTTGAAATAACAACTAAAGAAAAAGATATGCTGAAGAATTCACTGCTGATCCAGTAAATTTATAGTTTCGTTTTTCCACGTTGGCTTACCTGGCAAAACCGAGATTATCTAACATTTTAAAGGCTACCAGTTCCTATCCAACACAAGTGAACAAAGAGAGAGGAGGATGAAATTAAATCACTACCAGCATTGCAAAAGGAAGCTTCAAATATTCTAAGAATTGTCATTAATTTTAATAAAAAATACTTCATGCAACATCAAAAGAAACAGAGGCTGGGACTATACAGGTCTAAAGACCAGCAGCAAGAAGAAAGGGTAATTTACAGAAAAGCAGGAGAGAACAGGTGTTATTCTTTGACCAGGTTATTAGCTATTGTATGCAGTGACAGCCCTAATGGAAAAAAATGACAGGTAACTAAAAAGAGAGAGATGGAATGTGAGAGGTATGGAGCTGGGATCGAAAAATATAAGTGGCAAAATGGGAAAAAAAAAGACAAAGCAATGAAGAAAAAGATGATGGAGTGAGGAACAGAGTAAACAAAGAAATGAGCGTGTAGATTGGAGGATGTAAATGCACATCTTTTTGTGTAAGCATCAGTCTCAAACACAAATGCAGCCATTATAGAATCTAAGATGGGCCAGGCCACTGATGCATGACTTAATCCCAAGTTAGAATAAAAATGATGTCATATGTGCTCATATGATGATGTTGCTTCTATCACTTGCTAAAAATCAGTTGACAAGATCAATCATTCCTGCTCAACTTGAGCACTTGATTTTTAATAACTCAATAATAATGTTGGCATCCAGGATGCATATTAAGATGTTATCTCACGTGTGAAACAGTGAGCAGAGCAACAAAGAGAACACAGTAGTTTATTTCTGAATCACACCGAGCCAGACAAAGCTGGTGATGTCTTCCTGATCAACGAGGATCAAAGAGGTAAGCATAGAACAACAGAGTCAAACGTGGAAGAATCAAGATTAGGGAGAGAGGGATTTGAGCAGAAGGGAGTGAGCTGGAGTGGAGGGATAGCTAAAGGAGGAAAGGGCAAGTTAAAGGGATGTAAAAGTAAAAAAAAAATGCATGAGATAAAACAGAGGAAGGAAGGTGACTTAGAGGAAGATGATGAGGAGAAGATAGAAAAGATGAAGAGGGAGGAGGAAAAGAGGGAAGACAGGTGTGATCCTCCACAGCTTGGGTGTTTATTTAGCCAAGAGCAGCATCGGTAGAGCAGGGGATTATGGGATTACAGTCGGTGTCACTGGTCATGTGAGTCGACATGGACGCTGCTGACCCCGCTTACTTTTAGTAAGGAAGCTTAAGTTGGCTGTGAAGGCAAGGTCAAGCATGCGTGTGCGCACACACACACAAACAAACACACACTCCTGCCCACACTTCTTTCTATCTGTGGAACGTACTGTCAATGTCTGGCTCTCTTTTTGGCATTTAAAATTTTTTTTTTCTCAATTTTCCCACCCTCCCTCTCCCTATCCTGATACATTCCTTCCTCTCTTTTCAGGTGTGTTGTGAATTTTTTGAATTTTGCTCCATCCCTCTTCCTTTCTCTTCCACTCTCGCTTCCTATCCATGCTATCGCAAATCCAGCAGGACTCCATGATTTTTCTATATGGGAGGTTAAGGAATAAAGACAGAGGAATCACTCATTTTAGTACAAGGAGAAGAAACTCGCACATCATCCAGACTGTGAGGAGTAAATACAGGAAAAATGTTGCCCTTGGTAAGTTTGAGCAAAATGAAAAAGAGGAAAATTTTATATATATATATATATATATATATATATATATAAATATATATATATATATGTATATATATTAAAACCAAAAGGCAAACAATTGCTGTTGCTGCTATTAGGTAGAAAGTTTCCTAGCAGTAGCTGCTACCACCGCAGTAGTGTCTGATCATAAACTGTGCAGCATTATGACAAATTTGCATTTTTTAAAAACAAAAGCTGCAGATTTGACTTACATGCAATTGATTTAGAGCATGCTGTAAAATATGCATAAAACACTGTGTCGTTTTACATACTAAAAACTTGAAATGCAGAAAAGGCTATTACATGAAAAAACACTTCTGTGATGTAGTGCAACAGTAAAAGACCTTTACTCATTAGCATTAATAAGCACATTAAAATGAAAAAGTTGTGAGCAGATTTAGGCATTTATTAATGAAAATCTAAAAATTTCTTTAGAGACCCATAATTGAATGTTGGGGCATAACCAGACACTGATTTAATAATATAAAAGGTCGTCACTGGAGAACTTTTAATTTTTGACAAATGCGCCAATAATGAACAGGTAAAATATCCTCATAGCTGATTAATAATTTTATAGTTTCCTTTAGGTTTAAAATTATAGAATTTTCAGATTTTTTTTCAGCTCAGTTTTGTTTTAGTTTGTGGTATTTTGTTGCAGTTTGTTTCTAAACTTAGCACAAAGAGTAAGGAAATTTTTGTTTGGCTGATTATTTCTTTCTTGTAACAATGCTTCTTGGCAATAAACTATTGGAAAGTCTGTTTATTTCCCTTTAAATGGTGCAACATATGTAATCAAAATGCATTTGTGGGTTGAGCAGCAGAGTTGAGTATGTGGGCTGCCCCCATGAAAAACTTGCCAAATCTGCTCTGCCAATGTCAAACAGCTTATTCTGCTATTGACTCTTGTTTGTTGTCGTTTATTGGATTGGATGATTGAAGTCTTTAACGGCTGATTCATTTAACAAACAGGGACCTCAGCAGCATGTGGAAGAACCAGCCACAACAGCCTGGCACCTCCTCCTCATACTGATCACCAGCTCGGTCACACACTGTTTTAATCTGGCATCCCAATCTTCAACCAGCATTTGTCACAGGTTAACCAACATGGTTGTCTTCATTACTCTGGCACAAACAGCACGCCCAAGCTGATCACAGAAGTGTTCAGTGGGGTTGAGGTCAGGACTTCTGGCAGCTCTATGAGACCGGAAATTGGCTATGTATAGTCTGTTCCGGATTGACAGGGCAGAGAGCTGTCAGTCATATCGTCCTGAAAACCTTGGCTACAAATCTATAGACGACTGCCTATGATTCCTAAGTGCTAAGTGAGGAAACGGTCTTCTTGTGGTGGCGTTACCTTGGGACACCCACTTTGCTGCCCGTCTCTAATATCCCCTGCGATATGGAACTTGGCCTTCACTTTGGAGGTGCTACAGCTCACTCCAAATAATGTCACAACTTGGTTTTGCAGAACACCAGCTTGAAGTTGACTTATGGCACGGGCCCGATCCAGATTGGTCAAACATGGCATGCTCAGAGCTGACACAAACAGACTGCTGTAGCAGGGTCCATGCTCGCAGGTACTGCTAATCAGCACCTAGGGTACCAGAAGCTCAAAAAAGAGGCAATAGCAGCATAAGCTGTTTGGCAAGTTTTTCATTTGCGCAACGCACATTCTCAACTCTGCAGCTCAACCCACAAATGCATTTTGATTACAAATGTGACACCATTGAAGGGGAAATAAACAGGCTTTCCAACAGTATAAGATTCATAGCCAAGAGGCATTGTTACAACTAATTAATCAAACACAAATTTCCTTACTTTTTGTGCTTGCTTTATGGAAAAAATCAGGACAAACTCAAAAGCAATTAAGATTTTTTTTTTTCCCCCCTGGGGAACATTAACCCCTTAGCATCCATCCTTTTTTAAGTTTTTTCCTCTTCTTTTCTGAAGTTTGTATTGCATTACTAAGTAGGGTGACCCCTAAACAAAAGCCTTCCTGGTCGAATGGTCATTAGTTCAAATTTCGAATAGCTGTTAAACGTTTATATTAATTTATTCATTTAAAAATATATTTCTGGGTGCATCACAAAGTAGCTTGAGTTCCAAAGGAATGAATGTTAGAAGTATTTATATAGTCCTATATAAATAAAATTAACTTGAATTTTAGAAGTGCACCTACAAAACAAGCTGGCTTGAAACAACAGAGGTGAAAGCGGTAATCGTTCTGCATGCGTTGCATCTACCAGCAAGCAGACTGTGTATCTCACATTAGATAAGTGCCCATACCAAGTGGCTAATGTTAGGCAATGTCCGCGGTTTAAATAGCCACCTTCAAAGACTGCATGTCACCTTCTCGGGGTCGTTGTCTCCAGAGGTGGGACTGTTGTGGAGGGCCACAGCAATAAGCTTACAGAGAGAAAAAAATTAGTATCAAGCAGAATTGAGCTCAGCTCCACAACAGTCCCAGTCTCTCGTGTGGCCTCTTGGGTAAATTAACTGCTTAAACCCATACTTTAGATTTTCTGCCTTGTGGCCCTCACTTTGGCTGATTTTATATCCTTATTGGTCACTGTCACTGTTTCTCTTTATTGAGCAATAATGCAACAGGACAGATCGGCCAGTGCAGCAATAAAACATAAAAAGGTACTATTTTCTAAATATGCATGAAAATATCTAAATATATTACAGATATGGCCAATAGATAAACTTTATTGTTATTCAAGCATTCAACCAGCGCACAATTTAATGAGACTGGCTGCATTGGGTCAGGATAGTAAAACTTAAAAATTGCAGAACAGCTACAGTGCAACAAAAGAAATACTGAACCATAAAAAATACAGCTATAAAAATATTGTATATTGTACATATGATAATGGCTATTACACATATGCCTAACAACTTAATTGCACATATTGCATATTCTTATTTCACTTGTTGCACTTACGGGTTATAGAAGAAGTATCACAGCTGCAGTGGGATCAGTTCAAGTTCATAAATATGTTTGTACCTTTAAAGGCTGCATGTCTAATAAAAAACTATGACAACACTAATTTTACTCATACAAAAATCTGGGGCAAAAGGACAGAAAAAGTTTTTAATACAAATTAAGTCTGTTGCACTCAACTGTTGCCAACTTCAAGTAGTCAGTACCAAAGATGGATATCAATTTACCACTGCCAGATCTAAATTCAACATTTTACTCTGGCTTGTCTCTCTTTTATGGACATTTTTCTTCTCAGGTGTTTTTTTTATTATTATTATTTTTGCATTATTTGATGATGACAAGATCAAATCTGAGTCTCAGCAGGTGAAAATAACAGATTTCCTTGTGTAATTGGCACAGCATGGTAGCTTTTATGGGAGATGAGCAGACAAATGAAGTGTGAGATCAAAATAAACTAAAGAAACACATTAGAAAATCACTGAGAATGCTGGATTTATAATAAATTCATTAATTCCATTGTGGCTGAAGGGCACAATAGAGAAAGGAATCATTGATATGTTTGATGAAAAAAAAAACAATTAAAAAACTAAACTGTGTAAGTAAACAATCAACTAAAAGTAAATTATTTTCCACCCACAAAGTAGTGATAATTAATATTTATTTATTTTTAAAGTGAACTTCTTACTTTCGTCAGTAAAGCCGACATATGATGGACATCAGCCCAGACAGAAGAAGAGTTAACATAAACAAGAGGCTTTTTCTCAGTCGATTAGCTAAATAACACATTTACCACTCACTACGAGCAGACAGTCAGGGATCACACTGAGTATCATGAGATTACAGTTAACAGAAAAAAAGTAAAAGTCAGGGTGCAAATTTGTGGCATTCTTTAAAAAAAAAAATCAGATCATACCGTGTTATATTTTAAAATAATCTATGGTCATAGTTGTAGACATCACATTACATAAATTAATGCAACTGCTTTTTAGTTTTTAACCTTTGACACACCTTTTGAAAGCCCTCTGGTGACCTTTTTGTGTTTAGTCCATAAATTGCTATGTATATATTTTGAATATATGGGGGTCCAAGGAAATATGTGTTGACAAGATGGAAGAATTACTTAGAGATTTCATGAATGAAGAAAACGAGAGAGAAGGACAAATGGGGGACGGATAGTGAATCAGGAAGTGCAGAGGATTCATAAGGAGGAAGGTTTTTGTTTTGTTTTGTCCAATTTATTTCAAACTTGTAAGCAGTATACAGAAAGTCATTTAGGAAAAAATGCCAACCAAAAAACCAAAAAAATAAAGGAAAAAAATATCCAGAAATAGAGAAAAATACACTAGAAACTTGATAGGCTAAAATTTCACATTTTCTGATTTATTTTACATATCTAAAAAGGAGTGGAAAGAAGTGCACACATATTTAACCCCACCTAATATTATTTATCCAGCTCCCTTATTAATATAAACCCCAATAACAACAATAAAAATATTATTGTTAATCAGAATATGTACAATATGTAATATACAAAATATTATATCATCATGTTTTTATCTTACATTCACACATCAAAGCCAATATCTCAAATTCTGGAATGCTGACTGCAAAGTCTGAATAGGCATGAAGTAAAAACTAAATAAACAGAGACATTCATTGAAATTCAAACATTTTCCTTTTATATCTTTTTATAACTTTCTATCTCTTTTTGAACTGCTTTATGTTTGGACACTGCTTTTGGACACAGTTTTGACGTTGTAAAAACTCCTTAAATTATAATTTCCTTCTCTTACAGAAAGCATGCTTCGAATATTTCCTGGTTAGTTGATCATCTTTTGCTCTGAACAAAATTTGTGCCATTTGGATCTTTGCTAGATCTGCAAATTTCAATATTTCAAGCTGTATGAACAGCAAATTTATATTGTTTACTTGCATTTGCACATTTGTTTGTTTTTGAAGAAAAAGTAAATGTAATGTACTTTCATAGTTATTGTCTCAGACCTCTGCATAATAGCTTAAATAAGGTGAAACCAGTGAACAGTCGAGAATATGGAGTGACTGACGCCTGCTTTGCTTTATTTAGTACTGAAATGTTTCTTGATACTTTAGAATTTATGTATTTAATGTGTGCTTTCCAATTGAGTCTCTCACAAATCTGCCTTTTTCCATCATGCACCACAATGGTGGAAGTGTGGGCTGCTGAGAATAAGCAGCAGCCCACACTTCCATCATCATTTAAAATATTTGAAAACCAGTTTTCACAGAACAGTGTCATTGCTTTTAACAGTGTTGTCAACAAAACCTTCTCAAAACCTTTTATGTTGTTTTTCTATTATTACCCAAAGCAATGGCAGCTATGAAGAGGATGGAGAGTGGAAAGGCACTTGGTCCAGATGGCATACCTGTGGAGGTATGGAGATGTCTAGGAAAGAGGGCAGCAGACTTTTTAACCGGATTGTTTAACACAAAGGAAAGTAAGAGGACAGAGGGATACAGCTGATAAGCCATACCATTAAGATATGGGAAAGTATTGTTGAAGCTAGGTTAAGAAGAGAGGTGATGATAAGTGAGCAGCAGTATGGCTTCAGGCCAAGAAGGAGCACTGCTGTAATGTTTGCTTTGAGAGTGTTGATGGAGAAGTACAGAGAAGATCAGAAGGAGCTGCACTTTGTCATTGTTCATCTCAAGAAAGCATTTGATAGGGTGTCAAGAGAGGAACTGTGCTACTGCATGAGGAAGCCAGGAGTGGCAGAGAAGTATGTGAGGGTGATGCAGGACATGTATGAGGACAGCGAGACAGTGGCGAGGTGTGCGGCAGGAGCGACAGATGGAGTTAAGGTGGGGGTGGGATTACATCAGAGATCTGCTCTGAGCCCCGTCTTGTTTGATATAGTGATGGACAAGGTTGACAGATGAGGTCAGGCAGGAGTCTGTGATGTTTGGAAGAGAACCTGGAGAGGTGTAGATATGAAAGTCAGTAGAGGCAAAACAGAATACATGTGTGTGAACAAGAGGACGACAGGTGAAAAAGTGAACATGCAAAGAGTGGAGATAGTGAAGGTGGAGGGGTTTAAATACCTGGGGTCAACCATTCAAAGCGACGAACAGTGTGCAAGAGGTGAAGAAGAGAGTGCAGGCAGGGCGGAGTGGGTGGAGATGAGTGTCGGGGTGATTCGTGACAGAGGGATAGCACGGATAGCAATAATGTGTTGGACAGTTCTTAAAGAAATTTTAGTAGTTTCAGCAGTCTCCTTGTTTTTTTCTTTTTCTTTGCTTGATGCAGACTAATAATTTCTAAACAACAGCAACATTGTTTCCACAACCACCAGGTATATCACCCAACATGGTTGTTTAAGAAATGAGAAGCCACTCACTGCATCCAATGATCTGCTGCCAGCAGAAATGTGTTAATCTCTGCATCTTTCCTATTTACTATCTTAAAACCAGTTTTGTTGCTGTTGTTATTTGGCTTGTTTTTTGGCCATGCAGCATATCTTCCATTAAATCAATAAAATGCCTAAACTGTACTAAAGCAGGAATCACCATCTTAGCACTTCATGCCACTGCAGGCAGATGGCCTCCACAACTCTCGCCATACATTCCGATTTTGTGCCAATAATATAAAGTTTAATTTGCAGTTTAAAAAGAAATTGGTAAACTTCTGGAATCTACTTTCTATGTTTTTCACAAATGTATATACTGTAGCTTTCTATCATAGCTGCGCAAACACTTTAGTTCTGGCAGTTCTTGTGTTATTTGTTAAAATGGGGGTGTGTCACTTGATTGACAGCTGTACCTTGCTCTCCAGTTTTATTATGTTACTTTCACATTTCTTATTGGTGAGCTCACGTAATTCTCAGCATGGCCCCACAAATCTATCGATCATCCGGGACAATTAAAAACAGAGGTGGGTGCGGATGTCACATCCTTATGTATTTATTTGCAAGGAGCATATTAAATGTTACAGGAATCCAGTGGCATTTAGAATTCTGCTTTGTCCCCACCAGACACTCAAATAGTGGGACATTTCCCTTTTTAATGGCTTGTTAGAGAGTATCCAGCTATCTATGCTCCCAAGAAGAGTTGCCACTGCTAACAAGCAATTGCTGAACATTTTTCACCAAAATGTGACAAGCACCTGGTGAACAAAAAAAAAAAAAAAAAGGCTGGAAAACATAAGAATGCAGCAGCCCCTTGTTAACACAGAGGAATGGGACACAATTTGATAAAGTGAAGTAAAACTGACAAACTTCCTCTAACTTATTGCAGATTTCTCTTGTTAATTTAAAATTAAACTGTAAAAGGGTGGCACTTGTTTAAAAAGAATTACCTTGCAGAAACCCTTGCATGCAGCTAAATGACACGCTTACCTTTTGTATCCATACTAATAGGCTCCTAAAGGCTTTTATTTTTGTTTAAAAGCTGTCACAGCTTTAAGATTAGCAAGATTAACCGTGTTTGTCATTATTCATGTGCACAGTCTGTCAAGTTGCTTTACAGTTTGTGGCCAGTGCAGCTGCCAAAAATGATCACAACCCCCTGGCAGAAGAGATATTGTATCATCAGTCTAAATGCATTAAAAAGAAAGCAAATGAATGGAGAAACACACGCTAAATGGAAAAAGTACAAGGTCACATTTCTTAATATTTGAATGCAGGTCTTTTCCACAGGTGTAAAGAACAATCAAGCACTTGGCCATGCAGGCAGGTTCGTGGCACTGGTTTCTATGGCTGAGCAGCTTCAAAACCAGCTTCTGGCAGCACTTTCTTTGGCTGTCCTAGACATGATCAGAAATTCCTAATTCTGGATATCCATGGGACTAATACTGGTGTCATTACAGCTCCCAATGCACTGTATATAAAAGATGAACATCACTTCTTAGTCTGATAAGTGTGCTGATATGTAAGACACCTCTGGCTCCAAGAAGTCTATGAGGAAAAAATGACTGCCGTCCTAATTTAATACAGTAATAGCCTCAAGTCTTGTTGAACACAGCATAATTTTAATTTTGTAAATTATAGTCCAATTTATGGTAAAGTAGACCATAAAGCAGGGTATGCCTTAGGGCACGGCTACCCTGTGTGAAGCGTCTACCCACTGTGTGTGCACAGTTTCACAGACAAACCCACCACTGGCATGTCAGTCCTGGAGCCAAAATTTTATGATTTAAAATGTTAGTCAAAAAAAAAAAAAAGGTGATATATTCACTCCTTATGCCAAGGCAGAGATGTAGTGATGTTGTTCAAAGTCACATATCTCTGCATGCTACCAATTTAACAGACAGTTTGCCTGGCATCTTTACCTCCATTAAAAATTTATATTTTGTATTTATATCGTGAACACATCTTGGCGCATATCTGTGTCAGTTCACACAGATAATGATGCTATGGTGTCATGGCAGAAGTATTCTTCTGCCACTTTTAGCAATGCAGAGTCTCCCACCATTATCAGTTTTTCTGCCTACACAAAACAGCAATACAAGTGCTGTTTTCACTTCTTATTAGCTCATGTCTTGTACTGCCTGCTGAACAAGAACACAGTCCTTCAGAGATGAACAACAGTGTCTATCCCTCCCAATTGGACAAATGTTTCCATGGACATTTATCTATTTTTCCTGTGTGTGTGTGTATGTTTTGTTTTGTTTTGTTTGTCTGTTTTTTTAATAAGAAGCTGCAAGAGATGATGCTTTCCCCTTCTTATCTACAGAAATGTCCAAAGGATACTTGGGGACTCAGCATTTTCGTTCATTATTCTTGAGCAAGACATTACAATCCCTCCCCCACCAGTTTATACTTTTAATAACTGTATTCTTATATTAACTAGTCAAACAATCAAAAATTTCTTGAACACTCTCTAGGATGAAGCAAAAGCAGCACCCTTGACGCCGCTTTAAATTGTGGTTAATCTAAAACAATGAAGCCTCTCCCGATAAAACGAGCAAATCTTGAAAGGCTGTAGCTCAAACATATACTTAAATGTAGTGCTAGACTAAATGGACTTGAATTTTCTCCCATTTTCTCTCAGTTTTCTCTAGCTATCTGAACTGGCAGGATAATTTGGTGCATATATTAGCACTTCATTATGATCCAAATTAGCTGAGTGAGTCACACAGTGGTCACACTGAATGGAAATTAAAATGTGGCTCATAAAGTTAACTAAGGAAAAAGTGTTAAAAAAAATGAAAAAGGTCTTCCACTTCATGTTAAAAATAGCTAAATTATTTTAAACTGTTTCTAACATAAATCAATTTAATGGTGAAATAAATATTTTAAACTTGTTATCTGCTCTCTCAGAACCAAAAACTCTTTTAACCTAGCAAGATTTTGAACTACACAGTGTAAACCACTAGTACCTCGAGTGTTTGCGTGTTACAGTATGTACCTTCAGTTTTTCAGTGCGCTAATCAGCAAAAAATATTTGTATGAAGCTTGCAACAAACACATGAGAACTGCAGGAAGATATCTCAGTTTTGGCTACTGAAGATAACGGTCTGATAAGATGATATGCATGTGGGGTAAAGAAATTAACCCTTGTATGTAGGTCAAAAGAAGCTATGGTTTTTTAGTAAGCATCTTCCTGAAAGCAACAGTGGGGTACAGATGTGACTCCGTGGTCTCTGGTTTTTACAGTGGTTTTGATGGCTTCACCAAGCTGCGACCTCCGGCTCGCACTGGGGCGGTTTGCAGCTGAGTGTGAAGCGGCTGAGATGAGAATTAGCACCTCCAAGTCTGAGGCCATGGATCTCGAGTGCCCACTCCAGCCCATTTGGGGGAGTTTAAGTATCATAGGGTCTTGTTCACAGGTGAGGGAAGAAGGGATCAGGAGATTGACAGTCGGACTGGTGCGGTGCCTGCAGTCATGTTGTAGAGAAGCAAGAGCCTAATTTAAAGCAAAGCTGTCCATTTACTGGGTGATCTATACGTTCCTACCCACACCCATGGCCGAGAGTTCTGCATAGTGACTAAAAGAAAACAGACACAAGCGGCAAAAATGAGCTTCTTCCAAAAGATGTCTGGGTCTCGTTAGAGATCGGATGAGAAGTTTAGCCATTCAGGAGGGGCTCAGAGTAGCGGATCTTTTCTGAGCCCCTCATCAGTTAAGGTGCTCTGGGCATCTGATTAGGATGCCTCCTGAGTGCCTCCTAAGTGAAGTGTTTGGGCATGTCCCACTGGCAGGAAACCCCAAGACATAGCCAGTAAGCACTGGAGAGATTATGTCTCTCAGCTGACTTGGAAACACCTCAGTGTCCCCACCAGAGGAGATGCAGTAGGTGGCCAAGGAGATGGACATCTGGGCATCTCTGCTTAGACTGCTGCTACAGCAACCTGGACCCAGATTAGGGACAGAAAAAGGACAGATGGATAATTCATCTGTGAAACAATTTCATTTACCAGCTAGGCTGAGTTAGTAACTGGACATTTTGCCAGTCTAGAAGAAGAGGAGCAGATTTTATACAATGTGACTGATTCATGAAGAATTTCACCATTTAGAGATGTTTTCAGTATTTCTGACTCACAAAAGTCAGTACTGGTTATTAAGTGATGCCGGCAAAGCTTATGCATTAACAAAAAAAAGTTTCCCATCCTAACTGCAACAAAATGAAGAGAACAGTGAAAGAGATGTCCATCAAGCCAGTCAGAGTCCTGAGAGGGTGCAGTGAGAATGAACACATTAGGTGAGCAGTGGGTTTCTTTCCATGTGGACTTTCCTTGTAATAAGAATTTATGTGTTACCCACCGAAATCCTTGTAGATTGCATCATGAAGGCATCTTCAGACAAGTAGAAAGGCAATTCCAGCATTTATATACAGTACCAGTCAAGAGTTTGGACTCACTCACTGGTGAGTGTGTCCAAGGTACTGTACATGTTTAAGTGTTTGACTTCCTGCCTTTGCTGGGACAGGATATTCCACAGAGACAATTCTTAGTATTTCAAGTGATTCTAATTAGTTCAAAGTAATGCGATTTTAATTATTTGTGCGCACTGGTCACATCAGCAACAAATTGGCAACAAATAATACAAGGCAATGTAGCTGTGGGCTTGTTCATCACTTGCTGCAACTTGATGGTGATTTTGTTTAGTGACTGCATCACTTTGTCTTTGTGTTTTCCAGGAACATGATTGGCTGTGAGGGGCTCAAGGAGGCGAGAACCTGAGAGGGAACTGCTTCAATGGCGTGGACCGAGCCATGGTCTGATCAAGACCCACAGCAGGAAGCAAAACTGAAACTTTCCCATCTCAGAGCTCCCTCAACAACTTCAGCTGTCTTTCTCTTCTTGACTGCTGCCTTTGCTGGCATTTGTACAGCCGGCCCACCCCAGCCAGCCCTCCCTCCTCTCCTGTCTGGACAGCCTTTTATTATCTTCTGGGGTATCCCTGATTCTTCCTGCTCCAGTCGGCCAGATCCCGGCTCTTTTGGGATGGAACGGGAAGGTCGTGTAGCTGTCTTTTATGAAGATACATTGGGGAACTACCCGTACTTTGAAAATATAGACACGCCAGTAAATGGGGGACTACCACAGCACACACGCCTGGAAACCCACCTCCAGAAGACCCAGCAGGACTTAGAGGAAGCTTTACCTGCCCCAAGGTACCTTGGGCTGGGGGTTTTGCGCTGGGCAGAGTGGGTCCCTCAGTGGTCGAGAGCCCGAGACAAGCAAGCAGTGTATGTGCAGGCATCAAAGAAACTGCTTAAGGGTTTCTTTCCTAACTGGAGTCCAGCAGAAGTGGAGAAGTGGTCACAGGTAAGAAAAGTCTAAGATAGTAGAAGTAAAGACCCACTATACTACTAAGAAGAAAAAACGGTGAGATAAATTTTGAACTTCAGGGCAAACTGGCAAGAAGCCAACTTTCTTTCAAGAAAAATCTTTGATGGAAAATACAAAAGAAATGCTGCCACTAATAGCCCCACTGTGGCCTATTTTGCTTTTGGCCATCACGCCAAAGTTACATCATTAAGCTGGCAAGATTTTAAAGTCACAATGTAATAAGCTATAACGAGAAAGATAATGAGGAAATGTGAGGAGGGGAAATGTAGAATCAAGGATGACAGGCAGACTGAAAATTGGTGCTTCACTTTTGACTATACTTGATATGATGACTCACTTTGACAAAGTGAGCCTTGGCATCATTTCTTAACAGAGAGATTATCATTAAAGCTTCTTCAAAGGAGTTAGAAAAAACTTCACTAGGATATATTTAGACAGTGTAAAATTATCTTTCATCAACAAGATTCACTGATTTGTTAACCAGGTAAAACTGTCTGTGGATTCAGATGCATTTGGTATACTAAGAAGGCCAACATGAAGGTTCCTGACTTGTGTTTAAACAGACATTTTATGCTCAAGTAAAGGCAGGGAATAAAATGTCAATTAAACTACACTCATCAAATATTTGTGATAAATTTGTCAGAAATTCTTTATAAGTAATTTATTTTCTAGTGTATTTTTGTGATGCTTTTTGGCTTTGTTTGAAACTGAAGCACATAAGGCAGAATACTTGCAAGTAAGTGCTGCACTTGCCAAAAATATCAATCTACTTTTGAAATTTGAATTTTTTTAAAAAGTAGATTTTTGGAAATATATATGTTAGATGTCTATTGCTGCTCTTCTTTTCTGTCTTCTCTGCCTCCTCACATCTCAGTCAGTCACAGCAGATAGCGTTGCCTCCCCGAGCTTGGTTCTGCTGTAGGTCTCATCCTGTTACGCTACAGTCCCGCAAGGGAAAGTGGTGGTTAGAGGCTGTGGCACAAGCAAAATTATTATGGCTGCGTGCAGTGGACTTGCAATTTCGCTGCCTTTAAAATGGTTGGTTTGAAGTGGCCTGTGACCATTCGCAGTCATGCATGCAATTTGTGATAATATGGTGATTAACTATGCTAAATTGGGAAAAAATCCAATTCTGTTGCAAATCTGTTACCGTTTACATACTCAGAAATTCACATTAACTACTTGCATTCAGAGTCTAACCAGAACCTCATAGATTTGAAAAAGAAATTTAACTGCAAAATGACACAGGCACTCAGCAACCTTGCTTTTACATAGGAATATAATCTTGTTCACGAGTGACGGAAGAAGGAGCGGGAGATCCATAGACGGATCGGGGCTGCGTCTGCAGTGATGCGGACGCTGCACCGGTCTGTCGTGGTGAAGAGGGAGCTTAGTGTAAAAGCGAAGCTCTCAATAAACAGGTCGATCTACGTTCCTACCCTCACCTATGGTCACGAGCTTTGGGTAGTGACCGAAAGAATAAGATCGCAAATACAAGCGGGAGAATTGAGCTTCCTTCGAAGGGTGGCTGGCCTCTCCCTTAGAGATAAGGTGAGGAGTGCGGCCGTCCGGGAGGGGCTCAGAGTAGAGCCGCTGCTCCTCCACATCAAGAGGAGCCAGTTGAGGTGGCTCGGGTATCTGATTAGGATGTCTCCTGGCCGCCTCTTGGGTGAGGTATTCCGGGCATGTCCCACCGGGAGGAGGCCCCGTGGTAGACCCATGACACGCTGGGGAGATTATATCTCTCGGCTGGCCTGGGAACCCCTTGGGGTCCCTCTGGATGACCTGGAGGAGGTGGCTGGGGAGAGGGAAGCCTGGGCTTCTCTACTTAGGCTCCTGCCCCCGCGACCTGGCCCCAGATAAGCAGAAGAGAATGGATGGATGGATGGATGGATATAATCAGAATACAACCAGTTGGGAACTACTTGAGTATCATATTGCAACAATGATTTGCGCTCATTGGCGCAGACTGACTCAGACTGATTTATTGGGAATTTATTATTTATTATTGGGATTTATTTATTGGGAATCTGTCTGCATTTATAATTTAAATGGCAACTATTTGCAAAGCTTCACCAATTTTCTGGGAGTTATTGCAGTCAGTCTGAGTTGGATTGCAAATGTTCAGAAACAGATTCCCAACAGCTGATTGCACAGATTTCAGGCTGTGGCATGCTCAACCTCTGGCAAACACTTGGTCCCTGGAACTACTTGCAATTGGTCGCAATGCAATCACCAGTCAACAACCATATGTTTCCTAGTTGCTATAAGGTTGTTGTCTTATTTTTACCCCAGTGTGACTGAGCCATAAAAAGGGGACTTTTCCTTTCATCTTTACCAATATTATAAAGTACTGTGCAAAAGTTTTAAGTCACCCCTCATATCTTGATATTTTGCTGGGAAAATGAGAAACAAGTGCAGCAATTTTATATAGATATTGAAACAACTGCAAGCATGTGGAAATACGGTATACAAGGCAAATACAGAGTTTGTACAATTCTAAAAAGCTTGAAAATTCAGTATTTGGTATGATCACCTTTATTCTTCAACATAGCCTGAACTCTCTCAGGCAGCTTTCTTTTCATTTCTTTTAGTAGTTCTCTTTGTCTTTCCAGGTATACTTTTACTGCATTGGCAGTGTGTTTGAGATCTTCATCATGCTGAAAAATAAAACGGTTGCCAATCAGATGCTTTCCAGATGGTATTGCACAGAGAATAAAAAAAAATGCATTCATAATTCCATAAATTTTGACAAGATTCCCAACAGAGCCTCTACTGTGTCTTACAGAAGGCTGCAGACACTCACTGCTGTACCTCTCTGCTGACCTCCTGTGTATACACCAAAGATGATTTGGACCAAAGATTTCGAATGTAGATTCATCACTCCATCAGACCTGTTTCCACTGATTTTCAGTCCAGTTCTTGTGTAATGTGGCATACCTCAGCCTTTTCCTCCTGTTTCCCTTCCTTAAATATGGCCTATGGACAGCCACCTTTCCACTGAGACCATTTCTGATGAGGTTTCAGTGAACAGCAGATGGATCAGCTTAAGGGCCAGATGCATCTCTCAGGTCATGTTTTTTAAGGACATGACTTTCAGATACTGTTCATCTGCTGTAGGTAGTATATTTTTAGGTCCGCCACTTCTTCTTTTAACCTCCACTTGTTCAATTTCCTCAAATGTTGTTAAGGACACTCTGCACACCATGCCGGGTTTTCAGCTGATCTTTGAGAATCCCTTTGTTAGCGCAAAAATACTATTTTATGCCTGTCAAACTGTGTTAGCTTTGACATTTTTCTGAGATTTAACTAAAGAAACTGAAACAAATAAGAGTGCAATACTAATAAAATATATTGCTAATACCCTTAGAACATTCCATTCAGTTTTACTTTTACAGCAGGAGGTAAAGGAGAAAACAGACAATACCAGCATACAACAGTCTGGTTGATTATTTGCTAAGTTATCTGTTATTAGTAGACACAATACTGGTTCCCTTGAGTTAGATGCCTTTTTTAAATACTTGATTGATTTTAAAATGGTCAGGTACAATGGCTAGATTGAAAGTATGTGAAAAAGCAGCCAATGTCCAAAGAAAAACTTTGAAAAGATCTTCAGAAAGGCGGGAGAACTAATGCTCACCACTTAAAAAAAGATTTCAAAAAAGTCTGGGTCCTTGGAAGCAAAATATTAAGAACTAAGGGGTGACTCAAGACTTTTGCACAGCACTGTAGCTACATCAGCTTACAGCATACTGAACAAACTGTACTGAGACAACTGTTGCTATGAACTGGTACTATATAAATGAAAATTTACAGATATAAACTGAGTGTAAAAGAATGACACTATTCTCACAAACACGAAGCTGCTGCCAGCAGTTGGTTAGCTTGGCTTACAGTGCAAAGGCTGGAAACAATGAAGCAGATTACCCGGCTCCATCGGAAGGTAACAAAAGCTCAGAATCTCTTCCTAATAAAATGTGATGAAATAGCACATTGTGGTTTTATGTGGAGTTTAGTTCACTGCAAATGCTGCCAAAAAGCTGTCCCGTTCATTGATCTGATAAGAACTGCTTATACAATTCTGTCTTGCAGTATATGTTGTTGTTGTTGTTTATTAACAAAACCAGGTACATCAGTGTGATGATGTGGCCGCTTCATTCGAAATAATTTTTTTTTGTGGTTTTTAGATCGCACGAGGGAAACTGTCTACAAGGGACCTAAACCTCTTCTCATCTTTTCACAGGTGGACTTCGAGGCAGCAGCCCAGTCGGTAATGACGGAGACTCTACGGGAGGTCAAAAGGTTAAGACCCAAAGCATTATGGGGCTTTTCCCCCTACCCTAGCTGTTACAACAGTGACCGATCTCAAACCATGTTAGCCAATTACACCGGCCAGTGTCCTCCCACAGAGATGGCTCTTAACGATGAGCTTTCATGGCTATGGAAACGAAGCTCTGCCCTCTACCCTCTCCTCACCCTAAAGAAGCTGCAGGTGGGTAACCATTTACATTTATGTTTTTGTTTGCTTGTAATTACTATTATGGCCAACTTTTACCATTATGATAAAAACTATGATAACAGAAAACTATTTATATAGACTATTATGACATATGTCATATGTACTTAAGCTTGTCTGGCAGACAAGCAGAAAGAAAACTATGAGGCAGGGGGAGAGGAAAAGTCCCAAAAACTACTGTCTACCGCAATCTCACTCAAAACTTACATGACTGTAGAAAGGCAGCTCCTAGTGTAAAACCCAAAAAAAAAAAAAAAAGTAAGAAGGTCACGTTTGGTTTGAAAACTTTTCCCTGTCAGAGTTAATGCAGGCCAACATCTCTGTGAGCCCAAAGATGTAGTTCAGAGTAGAGCCAACAAGCCTGAGCGCTTCTGTAAAAGGAGCTTTCATCACCAAAAGATGACTCCTTAGTTTTGTTTCAGCACTTAGCTCTATAACTACAACTGTACTTGGCATATGGGTAAAAATGTGCTATGTTCCCCTGTTTATAGAGTGGGACCCCTGGAGCCAGGCTTTATTTATCCAGTCAAATAAAGGAAGCACTACGAATATCTTCTGTGAGCGGGGCAGAGTTTGACCTTCCTGTATTCCCTCTTGTTAAGAGTGTTTACACCTCAACTAATACTTTTTTATCACAGGTAAGATATTAAATATGATAAGAAATATATGTTTAGTGCATGGGAAACATATTTTACATAAACAGAGAAGGGGCAGAAGTAAACTTCAGTGTCATAGCACCGGTCTTTCAGTTGTTTTCTTTCTGTTGATTCACAGTTTCATTAAAGAATTAGGATTAATGGTGTAATAAACAGATAGTTGGTGAACACAGTGTGCATTACAAAGTTGGGAACAAAGCCACTGTACTGACCTTTCATAGCTTAATTCATTCTACATTTTCTTTCTTCTTCTTCTTCTTTTTTTCCTCCAGGCTGATCTGGTCAGCACCATAGGAGAAAGTGCTGCCATGGGAACAGCAGGAGTTGTTATCTGGGAGAGAAGTGAGACTAAAACAGAGGTACACACTGTGCATAAGGACCATATACCCACCATATGCTCTGCATCCTTATCCAACCACTACTTTTTATATAAAGCCAATTCTGAAAAAGCTGGGCAGCTGTGTAGCTGAGTAACATGATGAACACGACTTTTAATATCTCATCATTTATAATACAAAAAATCATCAAAAGATTCTGGAGAAATCTCTGCTAAATCCATATCGGATGATCTTTGTGCCCTCGGGCAGCAATGCATTAAAAACAGGCCTGATTCTGTCATGGAAATCGTTACTGTAACCTGCGTCTGTGCCATCCACAAACGCAGGTTAAAGCTGCAAAAAGTTCAAAGAAGCCGTATGTGAACATGATCTGATGAGTGCAAAAGAAAAACTGTTCTGAGGTCAGACGGAATTCAAAATTTGATTTTTTTTGTGGAAAAAATGGACCATGTGTCCTCTGAACTAAAAATAAGCAAAAGCAGCCAGCTTGTGATCAGTGCTGAGTTCAAAAGACTGCATCTCTGATGTTTTGGGGATTTTTTTTGGGAAGGGGGGGGGGTATCAGTATCAGATGTTTACAGACTGTCATACAGTTACACAGTTCTAAATATGACCATGTCCCAACCTTTTTTTCAGATGTGTTGCTGCTATCAAATTCAAAATGACTTTTTCTTAAAATGGTTCATTTTCTCACTCTCAACATTGGATAGGTTTTCTAAATCTGGCTTTATGAACCTCGCAGATCATTGCACTTTCATTTAGGTTTTACTCAGCGTCCCAACTTTTTCGGAACTGTGTTTGCACATATGATCACTTTTTCAGTTTTAGTTTTTCTGCAAAACCTTTTGCTTTATGTTTGCATTTCAATTTTATGCACAAAGTGCTACACTTTGGAAACTTCTACAGAGTTTCCTCGATTTATCAACCCACACCTCTTTTCCCAGAGAGAGTGCCAGGAACTGGCAGAGTTTGTGCCAGAAGGTCCTGGGACCCTACTCCATCAATGTTACCACAGCAGCTCGACTCTGCTCAGCCTCCCTTTGCCAAGGAAGGGGTAGATGCGTCCGTCAAAATCCAGAAAGCTCTGCCTATCTCCATCTCCCACAACCATCCACAGTGGTGGAAAAGGTGAGAAAAAGTGCAATTTATTTGTGCTGGATGCGTAAAGTCTTCTTATGTATTTTATTCCAGGTGTCTGATTGACAACATAAGCTCTGTGTCATTATTGAAAGTGATGAAACACCTGAAGTCTGTTCTTCGATATTTTATATGAACAAAAGTGAAGTTTTGGCTAGATACTAGATAATTCACTTCCTGCTGCATTTCAGGAACAAACTACAAAGTAATTACTGAAACTGTGCTTGCAGAAAGGCTGACAAACATATTAGGAGACTGGTTGGAGACCCAGCTTCCTTCAGCTGAGTCACAGACTGTTTGCTGCGGTTTACAGGGACAGAGTGATGCAGGCTCCTAACTTGCTGTATGTGCTTTCTGTGTGAAAAGTTGGAAGCATAGCATAAAAACAAATTTTGAAGGGAAAAAAAAAAAACCCTGATAAAGCAGGCATGCTTTATCTTAAAAAACCTCAGAGAAACAGAAACAGCAGGGAGTTCAGCTGCTTGAGGATATTATGTGTTCAAAAGACAAGAAGACAGCAGCTGAGATGCAAAAGAGGTGGATCCAGTGGAGTCTGATCCTCCACAACAGGAACACTGTGTTCTTTCTCTGTAAATGACTCAATCAGGATTTTCAAAATACTCGATACATGCACGCAGCTTGGCGCACACATTTTTGGAAATTGTTTATCTAGTTTTGCCTCTTTATACTAGCACATTGGATTTTAAATAAATCAATATGTGATTTAAGTGTTGAATTTTAGCTTTAATTCAAGGGGTTTTTACAATAACATTTTTGCACTATTTAGGAATTACATCCAATTTTATATATAGTCTCCCATTTTCAGAGGCTCTAAGGATTGTTTTCAATATTTGGAGTCTGAAGTCCATGTACATTACCCAATGCTGTGCTTCCTCTGTTGAGAAGATCTTCTACGCCTTTTCTACAATCATCTTCAGTTGCTTCTTGTTTGTGGGTCTTTCTGTATCAGTTTAGCCTTCAGTAACTGAAAAACATACTCTGTTGGGTTGACGTCAGGTGATTGACTTGTACCTTAAAGAAAACCTAATTTCTTTACCTTGAGAAGCTCTTGGATTGCTTTGGGTCATTGTCCATTTGCACTGTGAAGTAGTGTCCCATCGAGTTTTGAAGAATTTGGCTGAATCTAAGCAGAGAGTATAGCCCTGTACACTTCACAATTCATCCTGCTTTCTATCAGCAGTCACATAATCAATAAACACTAGTTACACGGTTCCACTGGCTGCCATACATACCCATGCCATAAGACTGCTTCAGTTTGACAGATGATGTGGTGTGCTCTGATGCTTTGGATTGTGAGCCGTTTTCTCCTCCTTCATACTTCCTGTCACTGGGAAGAGAGAAGTCTAGAGGAGTTGTCAAGGTCCCTTGGTTTCGTCTGTTCAAAGGTCTTCTTTTTTTTTCAGAACTGTGAAGACTTTTAAATATTTCCTGGCAAAGTCTGCTCTGACCCTTCTGGTCTTGAGTGTAACCAGTGGTTTTCACCTAGTTCTAAACTCTGCATTTACAGTGCATTCATGACCAGAATCAACACCAGATCTTTTATCTGCTTAATTTGTCAAGAAGGGAACAGGCCTGATCTGGCCATAAAACTGCTTTACAGTCAATTGTCCATTTACAGTTGAGCCTCTGAAAAAGGAAGACTATGTATAATAAAAATAATTTTGTTAAACACTTCAAATTAATATTAATGTCAAATCCACTGTGGAAGTGTGCAGAGGGGGAAGAAAAAAATGTATCCTTGTCTAAAAATGTATGGACCTGATTGTATGAATACTGCTGTAACCACAGAAAATTTTAGACCAGATCTAGACTGATATTGCAAAAGAAGTGTAATATTTCTTATGAGAAAAAAAGTTTGCTAATGATAACCTCATTTTCTATCATCAATCTCAGGCAGCGAAAGCCACAGGTCCGCCGGACACAGACACTAAGACAGCTGAACCAGATCCAGCTGAGCTCTGGAAGAAAGACTTCCAGTGCCAGTGGTATAAGACTCAGGATGAGGATGTCTTAGACCAGCAGTCTCCCAAAGATGGAGTGTCTCTTGGAGGAACAGTAGAAGCAAACTCTGGAGGTGTAGCAGGGACTACAACGGCTGCCACAACAAAACGTGCCTCTGTGACGGACTTTAGAGGAAGCAGCACAGCTGGTACTGTAAGTCCAGCACCTTCACTGGAAGTATCAACGGATAAGGGTACCAATCCAGTGAGTCCCCCAAACATCACTGTTTTGCTGTTGCTGGTGGCTGGAAGCCTATGCCTGGAACCTTAAATTTTGAACTAAACAGCCTTCACCTGGAAGGTCTGCATTAAAAACCACAAGTATGAGCCCTTCTGAAGTGCCCTTGAGCAAAACATTTAAGCCCTGCCAGGTGCAGGTGTACAGACTAATCAAGTGTGATCTGAATGGTATATCATTTAAAAAAAGAAAAAAAAAGGACAACCTACGACCAGAGCTAGGAGTTGAAACCTATCACTGGCCGTGCCAAGAGTTTCAGGATATACTGGCTGGGTTTAAAGAGAAAGGAGAAATCACTGGTGAGCCAGATGATCATCCAACCACACCACAGACTGGCAAAGTTTGTAAAACTGCTCTGAGGTTTGTCTGTGCATATTTCTGATGGCAGTAAATGATGAGCGTTGGAGGCCAGACATACTCTGGGTTTAAATAAATGTGTCAGGTTAAAGGGTGAGTTCAAAAAGAAATGTTTTATTTTATCATGAAATAAAACAGAAGATACAAAACAAAAGTGTTGGTGACTGATTTCATCACTGCAATGAAAGCTGCTGACACTGAGGACTGCACATTATCCAATGTAAGTGGGACAGCAGAAGCCTGGGAAACTATTTACAATTTACACCGCTGAATAATATTGCAGGTAAGCAAAATGGTGTGTTCTTTTGTTATTTTGGAAAACTCAACTTTTAATCTGCCTTAAAAAGCAGTTTATTTAAAGTTTAGCATCAAGAATTTAAGTGCAAATTTTGTACACAATGAATATCTGTCATCCTTGGGCTACATTTAGCATATTAGCCCAAAAAAACCCCGCAAATGCTTAAGCTTTACATATCATAAATGTTAATATCGCTGAGCTGCAGCACACATTTTTTGAGCGCTCTGGCCTCCTCTGCCTGAGGTCTGGTGGAACTACATCACTCAACACTGAAATCATCACTGTAGGAAAAGCTCAGTTGTAAAACAATGAAATGAGTGAAGGCTCAATTCAGTTTTCAGGGTAACAGTATTTCAAATCTTGGCTCAATGCCACATTTTCATGGTTTACAAAATTCAGTACACACAGTACCCCCAGACAACCTGCAAATGTGTATGCAGTCCAGTGAAGCTTAAATACACCTCATGATCAAGTAGCTTGTACAAACACCTTTAGATAACATGAAGTAATCATTTTCTGTACAACTTTATCAGTCTTTCACATTGTTGTGGGGAATTTCGGCACACTCCTCTTTACAGTGTTGCTTCAGGTCACTGAGGCTCCTTATACACACCTCTATTCAGGTCTTGCCACAACATTTCAGTGAAGCTGAGGTCTGGACTTTGTCCCTTTTCTTTTTCTGCCATTCTTTCGCAGATTTGCTGCTATACTTGGGATCACTGTCTGCTGCATGACCCAATTTTGGCCAAACTGTCAGACAGACGGCCTCACATTTGACTCTATAATAGTCCTGTGGCTGCAAAACAAGCTCAAATCATCACCCCTCCACCACCGTGCTTGACAGTTGGTATGATGTGTTTGTGCTGATGTGCTGTACTTTGGTTTTCTACTACTAAAACGTCTGCTTTTACATCAGTGTTCACACTTGCCAATAACCATGCATGTTTACTTGGCAGCACCTGGCTGCTACTTACCCTCTTAATTCCTATATTATTCTAATAAGCCTGTCTACCTTGAGGGAATATTCTGTAAAACAAAAGCTCCAAATGTTTGGCTTTTTTTTGCAGCTTCTGTAAATTTATTTTTCATTAAAATATACACTGAAGACAAAGGGTATCTAAATCATTTTTAGTCACAGAAAGAGATCATATGTACACAGGTGCCTATGAATGTACAACCGAAAATAAATGAGTCATTCTCATATATATATGAAGAAGAAAATGACATTTCCTCTCTTAGATCGCAGTTCTAGGATGCTCTCTTGCCTCAAACCAATCACGTTCAGTGGCACTTCTTGCAGTCATCTACAAAACAGCATTTACATCTTTACACACATATATTAGTATATTTCAGTATAAATGAGGGAACCGAGATGATTAATGACTTTGCTTTCATCATTATATGATAATTTCGGACTAAAACTTTTATCCCTAATAAACCTTTTCCAAAAAGGTTGAGGAAAGCAATTAAGAAAATAAAAGAGCAGTTTTACACAAAGTAACCCATTTTGTGATATCTGGCTTGATCGTTACCCACACTGATGAAAACAAGTGCAGAGCTGCATACGGGGACAAATCCTGCAGAGCTAAAGCACTGCTCTGAGTTACACATCCAAATGAGTCACTTTGAAAAGTGTTTTAAAAGTGACTCATTTTATAGTAGATATAAGCTTCATCATTTTGTGTACTTACCTTAGTTACAGTATTGCTCTTACAATGTTTGGCAGATTAAAAAGGACTTCAGTATTTGGTTTGGATAAATTGTGAAACCCTACTGATAAGACATGCATGTAGTTGTCCAGTGTAAGACAGCCAAAACAAGACCCCTCATTCCAAATGACATCTGCAATAGATGCAGGTTCTTTATTAGGATGAAGATCTAGAACACGTACTCTTGATCTATATTAATCCTACCAGTGCGATTACAGCAGTACCAAAGCCTTTTCATTAAATTAAGAAGGCCTAGCCAGGTGACACTGCAGTCATTGGCTTCAACACTAAGTAAATTAATAAATGCTTTGTAATCAGATCTGATAGGAGTTCACCTCAGCTCACATCCAAAAGCTGTAACTCTATTTAGTTACAACACTGTGTAACTGCAGTGTGTGTAATTTCTTTCTGACTTCGCAGTGCGATCAAAAGCCAAAATTGTGAATCTAAATTAATTTTTCCTTTTCCAGGTTTCAAATACACATTTATTAAACGTGGAATCAATGGAGAAGTCAAAGGAAAGGCATCCCTACCTTCACAAAGTAAAAGCTACAGTCAAACCCTCCGACTTTATTCGCCACATTTAGCAGCTGATTTAAGTCCATAGCCGGCAAAGTTCCCACAATTCTTCAAGAATAAGTTAATGGATTCAAAATGTGTTTTAAATGGAGCTAATGCATAAATAATTTCTTTAAATTGAGTGAATAGGAACTTAACAACACAATGCAATTAAAAATGACACTAAGCAGTGTTTTTGTAGTTATTGGCCTGGAAAGAAAAAGGCTTTCAATAGCTTCAGATTTCACTGGAAATCAATATTTGCATTTCTTTTCTTTTTTTGGCTCAGTTTTGTGTGGATGTTTTGTGTGGATGCGGCCGTTAGTTGTTGTGAGTGGTTCAGTCAAAGCTGCATAGAGTGTCAAGTGTCCACACCTTGGAAAACTGAGCTGTCATAACGTGTGCATAAATGTTTTTAAAACTACCAAAGCCACACTGAGTCACGACTATAGTCATGAGGGGGACAGACTGAATAAAATTTTTTTTAAATAAAGACTGCACACTGACCCGAGCCCTTGGTTTGTGTTTGTTGACAAAATGAGATGTTATCTCTGGCTACAAGTTATGGAGGCATGTAAGTCATGAATTTTACTTAATCCAGTCTGTCTCCTGGGTTGCTAATATAAGATAGCCAGCTGTCTTCAGATTTCAGGCTGATGTCTTCTCAGCACAAAAAGTGCTAACAAAAATGAGAGCAGATAATCAGCCCTGTGTGTGCGCAAAGATATAATGCATTTATTTTTTAAATCTGCACAATGATGATGCCCCTGCATGTCCACAATTTTATAACTGTTGAATATGTTTACAATTTAGCCTATAAGGTGCACTTTACACAGTCTCAAGGAAGCAACAGTTCAGTGTAAGAGTTTAGGTTCTGATGCAACTGAATAATGGAGAATTAAAATATCCAGCCCTATGAATGACATCGAAAAGTCAAAGGAAATCAGGTACCTGAAGCTTTTAATATTATACTATTCAAATAATAAATAATAATATTCAAAGCCACTGTGAAGGCTACACAAGATATTTTTCCCGGGTATGTACTCAACATCATCTTGGACTGCACTGACAGAGTACTGACTGTACTGGTTCCCAATGACACACAGTTTCAGTGTTTCTGAACAAGCACGCATGCTGAGGAGACTGAAAACATAAACACATAAAAAAAAAGACAAACAGACATGACACAATGCTAATTTAGCTTGCAGTGAAAGAATCTGATCCTTGTTGCATAAGAGTTAAAAAATAGACTTTCTGTTCCTGTGCAAAAGTCACCGCCTTCTGAGCAGTTTATTATTGCCTCTCCAGAGACAGAGAGACGGGGAACGAAACATCACCTCCATGTGGGGAGCAGAAGTTAGTGCAATCTGAACCAAAGCAGCCTGGACGGAAACTAACACACTCCTTTAAAGACCGTCAAGTGAAAAAAGGAAAGAAAAAATAAAAGAGCCCATTTATTCCACCTTCTTTAAGGGTCTGTTTGTGTGCATGTGTCCAAGATACAAGCGGCTCTAAAACAGGTTAATTTGTGAGATTTTTTGATTAGAGTAAACGCTCTGAAAAAGAAAAAGCTCAGCCTGAAGAGTGACTTAAGCACAGTTCATCTGAAATCTCACAACACAAACATGAGGAATATGTAAGTCAGTCCAGAGGAACTAGGAGTACCAAAAATCCAACATGCCGAGTAGCAACAGCTCCGGGTTCTCCACAGGTGTCTTTGCTGCAGTGTGTGTGTGTGCTACCTGCACAAGAGTGAACTTGGTTGCACACATGCGCCTGATGATGGATCTTTGCATCTGGGGTG
Source organism: Pterophyllum scalare (assembly GCA_024447675.2). NCBI lineage: Eukaryota > Metazoa > Chordata > Actinopteri > Cichliformes > Cichlidae > Pterophyllum > Pterophyllum scalare. The sequence continues at coordinate 184,875 of JAMQGT020013277.1, forward strand.
TTTATTAATGGTGTTACTTGCAGATTGCCTCCAGAGTGTCAAGGGTGCGTTTAATGTCACGTATCTGCGCAGCCAGGTTGTGTATAGGTTGCATGGAACGATCCAGCTCCTCGCAGCGAGCCATTAGCGTGTACATGCCCTGTGGAAGCAAAAACATGAAGTCATGAAACAGATGATGTCTTGAAATGGATAACTGCCTTTACAGAAAAGGAATAATAGATACTTGACGGGAATAATGTAATAGGGTTCCCCACTCCAACCCTGATTTAAGGTTTTGTGAGTTTTCCTAATAATGATTTGCTTTAGTCATTTTAATCTAAATATAGAAAATCATTAACAGTTTTGTTTCCAGTTCACAAGTTAGAAATGCATTCTATTAGACCATATTCCTGTAAAGTGACGGATTATATAGTGCCCACAATACAACTAATAAAAGCAACACAAGTCCAAGATGTTGAGAGAAAGATAGAAATACTAAAGAAGTTCGGCTATCATTAATATGCAGCAAATAAAATAGCAAAAATTTATAATGCATGCTCTGATAGACCCAGCAAATAGCAATTCTGTACTTGTTGCAACAGGAACAAACACAAAAACACAACCTTTATACTCATATCTACAGACTCTCCCAGGCTGTCCACTGAGTCTCTGTAGGTCTGGATGTAGCCCACACTCAGAGCTGTCATCTGCACGAAAGAGCAGGGTAAAAGAGAGATTAAAGAGTTTCATAAACAAGATATAAAAACAAAAGCAGAGAAATAAAATCGTGACACTAAACTAGAGGATGTATGTATATATACACTCAGCAGCCACCTTGCAGAAATTGAGACTCGTCTGATCAGGCAATGCTTTTCCGATCCTCTTATTGTCCAATTTTGGCGAGCCATGCAACCTCAAACTAAAGTTTCCTGTTCTTAGCTGACAGGTGTGACGCCCGTACACACTCTAAACTACTACATAACACACAGACTGCAATGGCATATCATATCTCTTAAAGACTCATAAGACAAAATATACCATAAAATGGGAATGGGATTTGAAGAACGAACCAACTGCGACTCACATTTTGGATGGTTCCATTGAGGCTTCGCATCATCATCTCCACACTGTGCGCCACTTCCTGGGTGTGTCTCTGAAGGTCCAACAGGACAGTGGGATCGATGGGTGGTATATCCGCTGGTCTCCGTGTTAAGCCTCGGCCTCGGTAAATGGGACCTGAACAGTCCGCTGGTGAGAATAATTATAAATTAGATGTACAATATAGAATAGCAGGGCTTACATCTAATGTTTTTATAGATAACCTATCAACAGAATTATCCGTAAAGTGTAAAAGAAACTAACAGGCACAATGCTTACCCAAAATTCACACATTTGACAAGCTAGGACTAGAAAATGTTTTCATTTGCTTGCTTTCAATTATGACAAACAAAACTGTCTGACCATTCATTTTCTGATTGACTTTTTTGACAATCACATACACGTCCAAGCTGATCATACAGGCAGACATTTAAACATGTGAACCATCGGCGGCTTTAGGGAGGCACAAAGTTAAAGTGACTATGGAGAAAAAGTTTTAAAAAAAAGAAAAAAAGAAACACTTAATGAAATGAAACCTTCATATTTGACAGTCTTTTAGAAAGACTGTTTCTCAGAAATCGAAACAAACTATGCACTTAGCCAAGAGTGCCATGAGTAATTAAACCTTGGATTAAACAAAACAGAGTCAATGAATAATTAAAAAAAAAAGTCTCTGAAAAGTTTCTGTCATGCTGTGGCAGGACCTTTAATAAATCCCTTCAGTCTAAACAAGGTCTGTGCGTCATCCATCTTAATTGAATCAGCAGGTAGAGAGAATGAGCTGCCACAGAGGACATATTGACTGTGGTCTTCTGTTTAAATTGAGAGGCCAGTTTAGCTGATACTCTCATCCAGAGGGGTTTCTGAGTGAAGGGCAGCTAATGCACGGGCTCCACTATGTTTACCTGCTGACCCTACAGAGATGATTTAATTTCTGAGACAGCTATATATCTCTATAATTTGGGAGGAGAAAAACAAAAACAAAAAAACTTCTGCATCTGGGGTTGATCCTCTGCAGCCTCCTCACAACTCAGATTTATGCTAATTTAATCACCCAGGAACACAGGGTGAGGAGAACGACAAAATGGGGGTCTCAATTACCTTTCAATCATTCAACTAAAAACCTCATAAGGAGAGTACACATTTTAGAGGTTTCCAAGACTGTACGCAATGGCATTAATCTACTGCTTCATGCAGAACCATTTTTTGAGTATGAAGACAGGATAAAGTGAAAGATTTGTGTCACAGAACTGAAGTGTTATCTGAACTACTCTTCAACTGTAGCTATCAGAGATATATGGTGCACTTCCTAATTGAATAAATATATCCTTTCTTGAGTTAGTCACATGACTTTTCATCCAATCTATTGAGAGAAGACCAAACAGATAAAAAAAATAATCACTACATTAAGTGCTTAGCTTGTATTGTACCACATTTATATTGTGTGATAACTGCAAAACAGTGAAATGCAGCTACTGCATGCTCTCAGATCAAGAAAAAAACCACAAACCCTTATTAGAGACTGGCCAGGGACCAGAATTGGACGATTTTTCAGGTGACCAGCTGGTCAGCCTCAGGTGTGTCCCGTACATGAGCCGGTCCAGCTCATGCATGAGCAACACATGCACAGTGGCACAGACAAATAATTGTGGACACACTGACAGCCACGTGCTAACATGTCACAGAGTGTGGAAGCTCTTCACTGTGAGTGAAGTCACAAAGTTTGCTGAAGTTTGCAGGAAATTGGAATACAATTTAGATACAATTTTAATAGAAATCACAGGAAACTTCAGGTCCTTGCTGTCATTAGTTTTCTCAGAAAAATATTTTAAGCTTTAATATTCAGGCTTTAACATCTGTGAAACCATTTACCTGGTTTGGACTGTTTTAAAGAACACAGAGTGCCTTGTAGATGAAAAGCTGTAAACAAACTTCAGTCCCCTACCTGAAAAACTGTGGTTTCGACAACCTCCAAATCTGTTATCAGAAATCCAACATCAAAATATTTTAGGGACTTCAAGCATCCATCAATCTATGTTACCTTGAGCTCCACTGCTTAAAGTCCATTTTCATAAAGCCAGTACTGGATATTTACCCTAAAAAACTGAAGGAGCCAAAAAGAACAAAAAAAAACAAAAACCCAAACAAACAAACAAAGAGATGGACCCACAATTTCATACAATTCCTGCCAATAAAGCTATCTTTACAATGGATTTTTTCTTCCCAGCAATCATCCCAACTGAGGTCAGATGGGATGCATTTGATGAACTGACACCGAATGACCTCACAGGCCACTAAAGGATTCATGTAAGCTGGTTCATAATAGGATAACAGACAACGGCAATTAATTTGCTTAAATTAGTGCCTCAATTCCACTTTACTTATTATGGTCTGGACCAAAGCTATGCATTAATGATGAATAGCAGCTGACTGGGCGTGTTTGTCTCCACAGGGAGAAACAGGCTGTGAATCTTAAGGAGGAACTGTCAATGCAATTTCAGTCTCACCAACTAGACAAATGACCTGTTGAAATGCACATTGTAGAGGGACAAGCAGTCATGAACGAGTGTCATCTGCATGCCCTCTACATCAGTGCATACTGTAGACAGTCCACAGAAGCAGTATGAATGTTTGGGTTTTTTTGCAGTTTACACTTGAAACAACAGAATAAAAAAATAATATATACACAAAAGCGCATTTAAATGTGTGTTTATTGCTTTGACTCTGCACTCACAGTCACTGCAGTCCAAACTAGGCTTGGAGCTCATTTTGATCTTCTGCTCAAGGTTTTTTGTGATGAAATTAGTCAGGTCTCCATCGTGGCTGACCGTCCCCTCTAGTTCCAAGGCTGAGGAGATGGTGGCCCTTCGGCCCTCTGACTGGCCACTTCTGCCCCCTCCTCGAGCCCCTGAACCACCTGGAACCAATATCAGCAACTTGTGGTTACAAAACACTGAAAATAGTCAGTAACACTGTTAAACATGGAAGACCAGCTGGAAATAGTCACAAATTTCACTCCTTTTTACTTCACTCTGGTGCTTTACAGAAAAAAGAAAAAGGTTTTATACATTTCTTAGTTTAGATGAGCAAAGACATGAAGAAAAAGCCAAACCACAGGAAGACATATCTACCCCCACATGCTTGGCTAATTTCATCCAGGCTCTTGCTGTCCTGCATCCCCCGGACATTGCGAACCCAGACCTGGGCCATGATGTGCGGAGGGCATGGGGTATCATCTGAAGAAAGAAGAGGAGGTGGAGGAGAAGAAGAGGTGGAGGTACTCGGACCAGGGGCTGAAGACGAGTAGCGTTGTGAAGACTACAAATTTAGGAGAACCAAAAAAAAAAAAAAAAAAAAGAAAATTTAAAAGACAAGTAAATTATTCCTTACTGAATCATATCTCCTACACGTTTCTCCTGTTGTTTATAGTGCCACCCTTTTCTTTGATTAACAGCTTCTTTTCTCACTTTTAGTTTTATTCACTCTAAAATACCTGTGATCATCTTGTCAATCACTGGTAGTCAGCGTGCTGTACTTCATTTAAACCCTGCTGAAATTTGTCTGGAAGAGGTCAAGGACTGATGACTCAGCAAAATTTATTTGTATTGGCTTTAGCTCTCATTACATCTGCTGACATCATTCTCTCTTCCTCCTTCACCCTCTGCTCTCTTTGGTACACATAATTTAATAAACCTGAAATGTCAGGACAATAATCCCACTTCTACCTCTGTTCTCCTTCCGGCATGCTGATTCTCCAACTTGTTTTCATTCTTCTCATCCTCCTCCACATCCTGTTTTTCTCTCTCTCCATCTACCTCCTCCTCTCGGCTGTCAGAGCCTCCATCCGCAGTCTCTGCTTCTGTCTGCTGTCTGCCAACGGTGAATGGGCCTTCTTGCTGGCATGAGTCTTTGGACTGCCTATACAGTTCTGAGTCCCACAGAAGAATTGCATCAGTGGGGTCCACAGTCTTAGGGGCTTCAGGAATGTGTGTGTCTTTGGAACCTGGTTCTAAGTCTTCTGTGCCTGTCCCTGCAGGGAGGGAGGGGTCTGCCACCCGAGGGCTCTGTAATGATAAGCTAGATGTTCTCCCATTAATGTCCATCTCTGTGTGCAAGTGGTCATTGCCATCGTAAACTCTGTTTTCCACATCAACATGGTTCTCAGTGTGTACGAGGGACCCGTCCACAGATGCCTCCCCGGGACCTGGAAATCTGCTTGAACATTTCACAGAGACTGGAACTTGAGGGCCGTTCTCTAGAGCAACAGGTGTTGCAACCCCGTTTGCTGTTTCTGGCACTTCTGTGCCACTCACAGGGGAGAGACTCATCCCTCCACCTGCTGATTACAAAGAAAGAACATTACTGGAAACCTGGAAGTGAGTCTGCCTTTTAGGTCTATCATTTAATTACCTGGGTTCTGTCGTGAGCTAAGAGGAGTTTTTTTTTACATACCACTCTTTAGGGAGCATCAGCACATCTTACCCCCTGTCACTGCTTAATCATCAGTGCTAAATACAGAACTCTGACTAAATAAATTAGAAAAGATTCCTCACCTAAAACAGGAAATGTTTGATAAGAAAATAAGTAATCAAAGGCAAAAGACCAAGCATTCAATGCCGTCTCTTGCTACAGTATTTAGTATTCAAAGCTTCAGCCAGATCTCACTTGAGAAACACAGGTCACGAGGTCAAATATCCACCAATGAGGTGAATGATGTGGGTAAAATTTTATTACTTCTTCTATTACAGTACATGCGATTTTATGATGCATATATATTTGTATATACTGCAGTGAAGGAATTTTCTGGATTTATGTGATACAACAACAAGCTGTGTAAGCTGTGGTGCACACACTCATCATGGGCAGGAATGTCATGGCAATTTAGGGCTTTTAATGAGTGGAATGATTGTACAGCATACATCTTTAATGACTTTTAAAAAATGGATACACAAATTTGAATTTATTTTTGGATTTCTGACCAGTTTGTGACTAGTTTACAGTTTTTTCCTCGATCGCTTTAATGCCCCAGGAACATCATTCTCACCACTCTTAATACAGTTCTCAGAACAGTTAAGGCATTTCTCATATCACAGACTCAACTGTGCAAAAGACACTAAAACAATCAGAGAACTTGCTCACATGTCAAAACATGCAAAGTCAGTCAGTCACTTAACTCTGTGACCAGTGAATACCGAAGAGCAATTTCACTGCTACTGTCGATAGTGTGCCACTGGCCTTGCTCTTTGATACATATTTGAAATGGGTTTAAAGTGATTTGATTGAAAACACTAATACAGTACTGGACAGCATTAAGGTACAGTTCAGAGAAGTGGTGGCCTAGAATTAAGAAGAGAGGTTTACGACTGAGAGGACACTGGTTCGAATGCTCGGACTGGTAATGTATTGGAAAAACTGGACTGGAAGCCTTGGACGGACTGAAACCAAAGGGGAAGGCTTCACAGAACCCTCAGACTGGCATGGAAAATTGAGACTGTGAGGGGGAAGTGCCGCCACCTGTCTCCACCCTCATTAGCACCATTGTGGGCCCTTGAGCAAGGCCCTTACTTGCCTTGCTTACGTGCTCCCCGGGCACTTTCCAGCATACGTTGATTACATACTGCAAGTGTGATGTGATAAATGCAGAGACTGAATATCACTGCATGTAGGTGACAATAAAAGTTACTGTTCTTGTTTTAAGTGAGAGATCTGCAGCTCTGACTGACCAAAGTGCTAAAATCTGGTTTTGATGATTTGACACTGAAGCACAGTATGTGTAGAAACGATAGCAGTGCCTACAAACACAATGAGGGTGGGTAAATCCTATGAGAGACTGACATTACTGATACCAGAGTTGTATCAAAGTAATCGAGAAACACTATAACAGCACAACCACAGGTAAGAAGAGGAGGGTACACCTGTACCTATTTTATTCTCTTCAAAGACACAGTAAGTGAAAATTGTGCTTTGCCTGCTGACTTCCTAAATGACGTTAAAGACGATGGAAACGTTTAGATTGTGAGAAGGGAACCGCAGGATAGGATTTAAACAGACTGGAAACTAGATTTGGTGTGTCACTCAGACCGACATTTTAACACTTCAACTTACAGCTGCGGCACTTATGGATCATAGCTGCTTCTCATAAAGACTGAAATGGCGTCATACTTACAAGTGGTTTAGCTTGATACTAAGCTATCTTAGTGTTCATTTTAGCTTACATTTCTGGACTTTAAGCCAACAACACCCGAAAACTACGGTATAATTAAAAAAACAAAAGAGGAACAAAGAAATGAAAACGACACAAATAAGTGTGTCAGCCTTGAGGAAGTTGCCTTGCTGGCTCACTGTCAGCGGCCAATGTTGTTAAATGACGTTAGCGCGGTGCGGCTAACGTTAGCAGTCCAGGCCTCCAACTCCCAGTACACTCACAGCTCGGTCTTTACTGTCCGCCGCGGTTACGTGAAAACCTGCATTTAGTGCTAATCTTCGCAGATACCTACTAACAGGTTCATCCAGCAGCGCTAAAGAGATCTGTTAGATCATGAAAACACTCACCTGAACAGTGTCTATCTTGACAGATGTAAGAAACCGAGTCCGATCAAAATATCCGTCCCCACAAGTCGGAAAAAAACTGTTCCGTCCTGCAAAAGTAAGGACGATGTTATTAAAACAAACAAACAAAAAAGCGTTTCCTCACAGCACGTTTCAATGTGACAATATGTAATCCCTTTTCATGTTTATTTTTTTTAATTGTTATTATTATTAATTTCTTTGTTTAATGTTGTTCGTTTGTATCTACAACAGTCAAAAATGATCTGTATGTATATATGTAATGTGTGTGTGTGTGTGTGTGTGTGTGTGTGTGTGTGTGTGTGTGTGTGTGTGTAGATTTTTTTTTCTTTCTTAATGTGCTGGTTGGTTTTTGTACATATTATTTTCCTCTTCTTTTTACAGATGCAGCAGTTGGGGAACCACTGTATGTTTCCATTTATCCCCTGCCCTCTTATTCTTACCTTTTCTCTTATTTTCTCTCCCATTTTTTTCTTTTTCTTTCTTCGTTTTTTCCTGCCTGTCCGCTCAGGCATTGCCATATTACATGTGACCAAAAGAAATTAATAATGAAATAAAGAAAAGAAAACACTATCAAGAAAATCCTGTAGAGAATTCATAGTGCTCATCTTGGAAAAGCAAATATGTTTGACACAACAGTGCATTCAGATCATGATTCTGATCGTAAAAGCTGCCGGACAGGACAGGCTTTTAAAAAATGCTTTAGAGGAAAGCGGTTGTGTGCTGGAAGTGACGTTGTGTTTATGACTATCATATGTTGAAACTGAATTATTTTTTCCTACGATCTTCCTGCATGTCTCTGTTTCCCCAACAGATGGAGACAAACACCACAGCTCTCCAGGGGTACAAAGAAACTTCCCTGACCACAAGTTGCCTGATGGTGATATCAGTTTGCCAAATACAGGTGCTGGTCATAAAATTAGAATATCATGAAAAAGTTGATTTATTTCAGTAATTACATTCAAAAAGTGAAACTTGTGTATTATATTCATTCATTACACACAGACTGATGTATTTCAAATGTTTGTTTCTTTTAATTTTGACGAAACCATCACTGACTGTGGAAACTTTACACTGGACCTCAAGCAGCGTGGATTCTGCGCCTCTCCTCTCTTCCTCCAGACTCTGGGACCTTGATTTCCAAAGGAAATGCAAAATGTACTTTGATCAGAGAACATAACTTTGGAGCGCTCAGCAGCAGTCCAGTCCTTTTTGTCTTTAGCCCAGGCGAGACGCTTCTGACGCCGTTTCTTGTTCAAGAGTGGTTTGACACGAGGACTGCGACAGCTGAAATCATGTCTGCATACGTCTGTGCGTGGTGGTTCTTGAAGCACTGACACCAGCTGCAGTCCACTCTTTGTGAATCTCCCCCACATTTTTGAATGGCTTTTGTTTCACAATCCTCTCCAGGGTGCGGTTATCCCTATTGCTTGTACACTTTTTTCTACCACATCTTTTCCTTCCCTTCACCTCTCTATTAATGTGTTTGGACACAGAGCTCTGTGAACAGCCAGCCTCTTTAGCAGTGACCTTTTGTGTCTTGCCCTCCTTGTGCATTGACCATTTAAAGGCCTTTGCAGGTGTTTTGAGTTAATTAGCTGATTGGATTGTGGCACCAGGAGTCTTCAATATTGAACCTTTTCATAATATTCTAATTTTCCGAGATACTGAATTTGGGGTTGTCATTAGTTGTCAGTTATAATCATCAAAATTAAAAGAATTAAACATTTGAAATATATCAGTCTGTGTGTAATGAATGAATATAATATACAAGTTTCACTTTTTGAATGGAATTACTGAAATAAATCAACTTTTTCATGATATTCTAATTTTATGACCAGCACCTGTATACAGAAGCAGAGCATGGAAGCACAAAACCTGGAGTCAGCCTGCAGGGTCTTTGAGCTGGACCCTCTTTCACATGTAGTTGTGCAGCTGAGCCTTTGACCTTTGACACCCCCCTTGTGGAGCTTTAGCAAGCAAGCAAAAGACAAATCCACTGTAAAATAGCAAAAAATACTGAATTGTTGGTTACCTTGAAGATTCAGTGTGAATTGTAATGTTTGACATTTCATGTCACATGAGCCAAGAGTCAGCATGCCCTGGTTTGACTTTGTACTTAATATCTTGTAACTTTGTAACTTAATATCAAGTTATGTTTTCTCATTTTCTGCATTTGGAAGTCACTGTGCTTTAACTGTTAATGACATAAACTTTGTTTTTTGACTGTGCGTTATAGGATCCTGATACAAACGGATGTCTTATTATTCCCATCAGTTCCATTCCTCATTCTGTGTAAAAAGAGCAACCATGGCAAAATCTGTACCACTGTGTTTGCTCTAATGAGCTTCAGAAGCACAATTTTTACTGTAGCCTCATAAAAAAAAAAAGGCATTGATTTGTTTGAGGGATGCTTGAAATTATTTTAGATGATGGTGGGATAACATGACAGGAGGTTTAAATAATGCTATTAGTAACTTAGGATAAGTACAAAGCCAAAGGCCCCAGTTTGGCCTTGTTGCCTCCACTGGAAGTCAGGACGGTGTCTGTGGCTTTTTAAATCTTTAAATGTGGTCAGTAATGACAAACACTGCTGCAGAGGAGGAGAGAGGAGTCAAAAATCACGCTGTCACCACATCTGAGGATCTCGTATAATTTCTAATCTAAGCCATCCATCCAGGCCAGCTGCGCCCTGTCTCTTGGTGAAGATTCGGCTGTTTTATCCAATTTCTTTCCTCTCCTAATGTAACAAACATCAAAGCCTGTGGAATTTACCTAAAGACTAATAGACTTCAGAAATAAGCCAATATTGAAGAATTTCCCAGTAGAGCACTTGGTAATCGCTTTGACTGTTCCCAGGTTTTACGTTTCTTTTTTTAAGGCTATTAATGCTAGACAAGCTGTTTTAGCATATTAGGAACTGCCACAAAAAAGGCAACGTTTAGGAAAATGAGGAATTAAAAAAAAGCAAATTGAAGGCACATGGCTTCATGCACATGTGGTTTTTGCGTAATGAAAGCTGGAGACTGCATGTTGCACAAATGAAAGTCAAAGCCTGTAAATCATTATTCCACAAATCACAGATATTCATTACATCCATGCTCAGGGGCAAGACAATTGTGCTCTTCGCATGACTTGAATTAAATCTGCTCGTCTTCAAATGAGGCAATTTATCCCCACAGTAACCAAAATTGTTGTTGAATGTATGAGCTCGCAACACCCAGAAGATACCTTCGAAAGTCAGATGAATAAATACATGTGTTAGTCAAAGAAGGGGAGAGCTGAATCAATTACACTCTTAAGTTTTAGTTTAATTTAGTTTAGTTTAGTTTAGTTTAGGCTGCAGATAAACCATTTAACAAATGGTCAAAGACAAAGCAGGGTAACACTTCAAAGCAGTTGATAAAAAATGGTAAATTGATAGTTAATTAAATCTTTTCATTGTTTACAACATTGACATACTCTTTACTGGTTAATAATTCATTTGTAAACCACTGCAAACATCTGGTTATCAAGAAGCAAACAATGCTAATAAAACTTAGTAAACAAACGCTGTGTAGTGCAGTGCGTGTATAAACATTATTTGGATGGCTCATATACACTCACCGGGCACTTCACTATGTAAACCTGTTCAACTGCTTGTAAACTCAAATATCTAATCAGCCAATCACATTGCAGCAACTCAATGCATTTGTGCATGTAAAGATGGTCAAGACTTTCCCACATGACCATCTCTAGGGTTTCTCTGGGTGAAACTGCCTTGTTGATGCCAGAGGTCAGAGGAGAATGTGCAGACTGCTTCAAGCAGATGGAAAGGCATCGGTAACTTTAATAACCACACATTATGGCAGAAGAGCATCTCTGAATGCACAGCACATTGAACCTTGAAGCTGATTGGCTACAGCAGAAGGCCTCTCCAATCAGCTAAGAAGAGGAAACTGAGGCTACAGTGTACATGGGCCAACCAAAGTTGGACAATAAAAGACTGAAAAACAATCTTCCTTCGTGTAATGAGTCTTGATTTCTGCAACAACATAAAAGCCTGAATCCATCCTGCCCTGTAGCCTTGTATCAGCGATTCAGGCTGGTGGTGTAATGGTTTGGGGGATACTTTTTGACACACTTTGAGCCCCTTAGTAGCACCTGGAGTAGTTTAAACACCATAACCTATGTGAGTATTGCTGCTGGCCATGTTCATCCTTTTATAACCACAGTTTACCCATCTTTGATGGCTTCTTCTAGCAGGATAACACATGCAAAGCTCAAATAATCAATAATGAATGAATATGACAATGTCATATTATTATTCACAGTCACCAGATAGATAGAGAACACTCAATCCAATAGAGCACCTTTGGGATGTGGTGGGATGAGAGATTTGCATCACAGATGTGCAGCTGAGAAATCTGCAGCAATTGTGTGATTCTGTCATGTCAATATGAACCAAAACCTCTGAGGGATGTTTGCAGCACCTTGTTGAACCTGTGCCTTGAAGAATTAAGGCGGTCCTGAAGGCAAAACAGGGTCCAACGAATTACTAGTGAGGTGTAACTAATGAAGTGACTGGTAAATATAAAGCCGTAACAGAGTTTTGTAATACTTGTTCTAAAGCACACAGGTGAGGCGCGGGTGGCATAAATCACATGACTGTGAAAGTAAGTATGGTCTGGTACTGCGTACCAGTGAAAGGCAAATATTACGGGAGCAAAAAGGGAAAAACAAACAAAAGAAACAAACAAACAGGAGTCTGGAGTTTGGGCCTCTGTAGCACCTTGATTCTTTTTTCAGCCATTCTCTTGTAGATTTGCTGCTGTGCTTGGGATCACTGTCCTTTTGCAATTTCAGCCCAGCTTTAACTGTCAGACAGGCGACCTCACATTTGGCTCCGGAAGTCTTTGGAGACTTTTACAGACGAATTCAAGGTCGATTCAATGACTTCAAGGTGCTCAGGTTCCATGGCTGCAAAACAAGCCCAAATCATCACCCCTCCACCACTGTGCTTGACAGTTGGGATAAGTTGTTTGTACTGATATGCTGCGTTTGGTTTTTTCCAAACACGGTGCTGTTCATTGTATCCAAAGATCTCCACTTTGGCCTTGTTTCACCAAAGGACATTGCTCCAGAAGTCTTGTGATCCAGCTTTACAAACCTAAGCCATGCTGCCATGTTCTTTTTCTCCTGCCAATCCTTCCAAACAAGCCACACTTGTTCAGTCTCTTTCTTTAACATTTAACATGCTAACTGGGGTCTGTAGAGTCTGAGGTGTAGCTCTTGGGTTTTATATAGTTTCTTTGAGCATTTTCTGAGTTTTCCACTTGTGAATAATCTTTGTCACTGTCGAATGATGGACTTTACATTGTTTGAAAATAGCTATATAACCCACCCCAAATTGATGGGCAGCAACAATTGTTTGTACAATGTTTATTCCAGAAGGCTGCAGACCTGTAAAATGCCCAAACTTCTGCTTTCATAGAGGTAGTCACACTTGCTGAAGATGACTTAATCAAAGTCCTGTGGTTGACTTAATTGATCATCAGCAATTAGTCAAGCTGATTAACTGGCTGCTACTTACTCTTTTAATTCCTGTGTAAACAGTAAAGGTGTGCTTAGTTTTTCACACACTGATTCTTCTTTTTAGCTTAATTTGTGTTAAATAAATAATGGTGGTGTAATGTACCCTGTTTTGTAGTTGATTTGCGGTTGTGTTTATCTACTTTTAGGACCTTCTAAAGACCAAATTATTTTTATTTTCTTCAGGAAGAAATAAGTGCCAAGAAATAGGATTTAAGTGATGACATCCAGCAATGATAGAAGTCATTTTAAATGAAAGATAAGACAGTTTAAGACGAGATGAATAATACTGGAAAAGGGTTAAATAAAATTTTTAAAGCCTACACCTTTCCATTTAATATTTTGTTTTCTTCAGATGTAATTACATTTTTTTTTTAATTTAATTGTAATTCTGAACATTTTGTGGCATATGATGTTTTGGAAAACCATAAATAATGACGAGATACCACTGCTACTAATAATAATAACAATAAATTATTACTAATAGTAGTCATTGTAAATACTTGTGTTTAAATTTCCTCATACAGTCTTGCTTGTATGCATGATCAGAGGGACATAAAATACGAACAAATTCAGGTACAACAATATTGATAAATCATTGATTTCTGCACAAAATATTTATACACACGATTTACACACAGATTTGTGGGCATGCACTGTTAGTAAATGAGGGTCAGTGAGAGGACAATACATCAGATGCCATTTTGATGCACGTGAAAACTACATGCGAACCATGTTTGTATGATTTTATAGAGTTTAAGCAGCACTCCACCTCCATGATGGTTCAGTTAAAGCGATCTGAGGCCAGATTGATGAGATGATTGTTTTATATATATAAACATGCAGATAAAGCCAAACTTTCATTGCTGTGTGTTGTGTGCAGTGTATTTTTGTTACTCTGTTCTTTAAAAACCCATGGTATATAACCAAAGTAACTTTATCCCTGATATTTATATGGACAGTTAAAAGGTCTAAAAAGCTGCACAATCCTCATAATTCCTGAAAAAGTGCCTTATTGTTTTTATTTATAAAACTGGGAGAAAGAATGGGAGGGGGGTCCACTTAAGATTTGTGAGAGCAAGAGCGAGAGGCGGGGGGGGGGGTAATGAGGAGGGAAAGGAACAGGCGGTGGAGAGGAGGAGCGGAGGTGGTGGAAAGGTGAAGGGAGGATCCAAAGGAGGAAGGTTGAGGATGCAGGGAAGGATGAAAGAGGTTGTGGGTGAGGGTTAGAAGGTGGAGAAAGGCAGGCAGAGGGGTCTAATGTTCTCCAGCATGTGATGAACAACTCAACCAGCTCCAATGACCTCTTCCCCTCTTCATTGGTTCTTTTTTGGCTCTCACTTCTTCTTGACTTGTCTCATTTTTCTCAGCTCCTTTGTTGGTCGTGCCAGATTTTCTCTTGAAAACCTTGAAGCGTTTTTTTTCCTTTTCTTGCAAAAGTTTGTCATTCTCTGCTTGAATTTTGTTGTGCTTTTCCTGGAGATCATTAAACTTTATCTCCAGTTCTCTAAGCTTTCTTCCATTTTCCTCATATTTCTGCACATGCTTTGTATTCTCCTCCTGCAGCTCACTGTTCTTCTGCTCCAAGTTCTTCTTTTCTTGCAGCAGTCCTTCATTTTCTCTCTGAATTTTCTTGCTCTTTTCTTGGAGTTCATTAAGCTTTATTTCCAGTTCTTTGTTCTTTTCTTAAGCTTCTTTATATTTCTGCACATGCTTGCTGTTCTCCTCGTGCAGTTCTGCATTTCTCATCTCCAGTTCTTCACGCTTCCTCACCAGTTCTTGATGATTTTGAAGTTGTTCTAGCTTCTCCTGCTCTGTTCCTATGTTCCTTTTCTCCCGCTCCTCATACATATGCAGCCAAGTTGTCCTGCACTTCATGCTTCTTCTCAACTTGTTCATATTTTTCCTTAAGTTCTTTATGCTCCTTCTGCAGTTGCATGTATTTGTTCTCCACTTCTTTCTTCTGATCTTGGATTTCTTTACATTTCTGCTCCAGTTCCTGCATTTCTTCCATTTCTTCCTTTCCTGATTTTATTGTTGCACATCTTCTTTCAGTTTTTCCACTTCTTGCTTTTGTTCCTATTCTGTTTTCTTCTTCCAGCTGCTTGTTCCTCTCTTTAAGTTGGATGTATTCACTCTCCATTTCCATTTTAAATTGTACAAAGTGGTCAACATGGATGAAGTTTCTTCTTTCTGCTAAGAGGCCATGGAGGCAACTCTTCAGCATGGAGGCACTCTCCCGAAATTTCGTGGTTTCCCTTCGGAGGTTGTTCATAATAACGTTGGGGGGAGGACAGCCTTCCTGTGCGCTCCAGTGAGGGGCCCCGCTGCTTTCTGGATGTCAGGTTCTCCACAATCTGACATTTTCAGCTTGAGTCCATTCTTGGAAAGGTTTTAAGAACACTGAGAAACTGATCATGAGCATTCAAGAAAAGATAATCATCTTGTAATCTTGAGAAAACCATCGGTAAATTAACTCGTTATCTCAAGAAAGCAAAGTTCATTTTCTCGAGATAACGAGATAAATAACTTATTATCTCGAGAAAACCATCAGAAAAAAGTTTATACGTACCATGTCCGCTCTTGGCTTCCGTAATATATATACAGTGTATCACAAAAGTGAATACACCCCTCACATTTCTGCAGATATTTAAGTGTATCTTTTCATGGAACAACACTGACAAAATTACACTTTGACACATTGAAAAGTAGTCTGTGTGCAGCTTATATAACAGTGTAAATTTATTCTTCCCTCAAAATAACTCAATATCCAGCCATTAATGTCTAAACCAGCT
This sequence comes from Pterophyllum scalare, assembly GCA_024447675.2. Taxonomy (NCBI): domain Eukaryota; kingdom Metazoa; phylum Chordata; class Actinopteri; order Cichliformes; family Cichlidae; genus Pterophyllum; species Pterophyllum scalare. The sequence goes on from JAMQGT020013277.1 coordinate 200,885, forward strand.
GCAACAAAAGTGAGTACACCCCCTAAGAGACTACACCCGTAAATGACCAAATTGAGCACAGCTTGTCATTGCCCCTCCAAAATGTCATGTGACTCGTTAGTGTTACTAGGTCTCAGGTGTGCATAGGGAGCAGGTGTGTTCAATTTTGTAGTACAGCTCTCACACTCTCTCATACTGGTCACTCAAAGTTCCAACATGGCACCTCATGGCAAAGAACTCTCTGAGGATCTTAAAAGACGAATTGTTGCGCTACATGAAGATGGCCGAGGCTACAAGAAGATTGCCAACACCCTGAAACTGAGCTGCAGCACAGTGGCCAAGATCATCCAGCATTTTAAAAGAGCAGGGTCCACTCAGAACAGACCTCGCGTTGGTCGTCCAAAGAAGCTGAGTGCACGTGCTCACCGTCACATCCAAATGCTGTCTCTGAAAGACAGACGCAGGAGTGCTGCCAGCATTGCTGCAGAGACTGAAGAGGTGGGGGGTCAGCCTGTCAGTGCTCAGACCATACACCGCACACTACATCAAACTGGTCTGCATGGCTGTCACCTTAGAAGGAAGCCTCTTCTGAAGTCTGTACACAAGAAAGCCCGCAAACAGTTTGCTGAAGACATGTCAACAAAGGACATGGATTACTGGAACCATGTCCTATGGTCTGATGAGACCAAGATTCATTTGTTGGGTTCAGATGGTCTCAAGCATGTGTGGCGGTGATCAGGTGAGGAGTACAAAGATAAGTGTGTCATGCCTACAGTCAAGCATGGTAGTGGGAATGCCATGGTCTGGGGCTGCATGAGTGCAGCAGGTGTTGGGGAGTTACATTTCATTGAGGGACACATGAAATCCAATATGTACTGTGAAATAATGAAGCAGAGCATGATCCCCTCCCTCCGGAAACTGGGTCGCAGGGCAGTGTTCCAGCATGATAATGACCCCAAACACACCTCTAAGACAACCACTGCTTTATTTAGTATACTTAAATATCTGCAGAAATGTGAGGGGTGTATTCACTTTTGTGATACACTGTATGCACTCAAGATCAAATACTTAAGACCAGTTAAAAAATTCAAATATAACTAGTTGTGAGACCATTAATAGTTCCTATAAGGTCTTACCAAAAGTGATACCAGCTGAAGGGGCGTGATACGTGTGTCAGTTCAATAAATGGCCAATAATGTAATAGAACATTTTTACTTTTACAAAGTTCTCTAGAGAAGAATAGGCTTGCATTTTAGGGCTAGAGATGCTGTTTGGGTGTTTTCAAACTAATCACAATCATGAACATATTTAAGTGTAGTTGTTATATTTGGTGAGAAATTGTGGGCTTTGGAAGGCAGTTTCAGAGCATTTCAGAAAGTTTGGCAGATCTCGTAACTACAAGTCAAAGTAGAGGACATAATCAAATAGACGCATCTGTGAAATATGTGCATTTTCAACAACTGTGGTGTCCTTAAATCTCCAGTAGAATCATTTTTTTAAAAAAATCCCATCTGTGGCAGTTAGCTGTAAAATTCAATCTTAAGCCTGAGCAGACAATTTTATTCAGCATGGGAACGTCACTGACTGGGATACTGTGGTGAAGTGCACAAACCCCTTATTACACCTAAAAGACTCTTTTATGAGCAAAATGGTGAAAAGACGTCTTTCTGCTCACAGAGCAGTGGGAGGGTCAAACGGGTAGATGAGTCATTCTGTGTGGCAAATGTAAAAGTTTCTCCTCCTGAGTACTTTTTTTCCTAAAGCCTGTGATAGTTTTTGGTACATTTTCCAAGCATGCTGTGTTTTTATCAAGTCCTTTGGAGGAAAGCGCAAATACCAATAAATGCAAAGTATTTTAGGTCACCACATGTCTCATATCTTGTCATCATATTGGTTACCCAGAGAATCTAATTTGAGTGCTGTGGTGGTGTGGTGGTTAGCACTGTCAGCTCATAGCAAGAAAGTCCTGGGTTCAAATCCAGGCTGGGGCCTCTCTGTGTGGAGCTTGCGTGTCTGCATGGGTTCTCTCCAGCCTTCCTCCCATAGTCCAAGAGTTAGGTTAATTGGTGAGTCTAAATTGAATGGTTCTCTCACTGTGTGAGACCTGCGACAGACTGGCGACCTGTCCGGGGTGTACCCCACCTCTCGTCCCATGACAGACCCCCACCCCTGAATTGGATAAGTGGAAGAAAATAAATAGATGGATGGATGAACCAGAAGTATGGTTGTAAAGCAAATCTGTCATCATCAGAATCCCTGGGTTTTGTTCCAAATCTATTTTATTTTTGTGCTTTAAGGTTCAAGAAAGAAAAAAAAACATCCGTTTCATTGACTACGCCCACATTTGGGTCCAAACACAGTTGTCCTCACACGGCAAGATTAGTGAAAATGTCGCTTGGAGAGTTTCTTTTTTTAGTCTAGCAATTTCTGATGTGTTTGATCCTCTGTTGTGAAAATGAGAACAAAATCAAAACACTTGTAGTAGGTCTGAAGACTTACTACAAGTGTTTTCGGGGGGATAAATGTTAAATGTGCTCGATGGATTATTATCTCAAAATTTTGAGTTACTGACACAAAATCCTGAAAAGGTAACTTGAAATTCAGTAGTGGAAACATAGAAGACAACCAAACTGATATAACGGTACATGGATGTAATGAGGTGGATAAAAAGAATCTTTTATTCACTTTTTGCCATTTTGGTGTCAGTGTTTCCTTGGTTCTCCTTTTAATATGCAGTTTTTGAAAGTCCACACAAGAGCATGAAAATGTTTGTGTAAATGTTATGTTAAAAGATGAAGTCATCGTCAGAGCAAGTTTCAGCTGCTCGCATGCCAAAACAAAAAAGTGTTCTAAAAATTCCACTTCATAGAGTTTGTTTTTTATAGCATGACGTGAGTAAATTGACACGACGCAGTCAAAAAGACTGTAATTACTGTTATGAGGCCTCATTTGCGTGGCCAGATGATACCTTTTGGCTGTACTGTACAGCCTAATAAGAAAGTAAATAAAATATAATTATGGAATCACAACTTTGTCAGCATGAGGAGCTTTTTAAAAACACTGGAAAGTGAATGTTTATTTCTTAACAAAATACAGGATTGCAATCATCTAACTTTATTTAAATGCATGATTTTCTATTTCTGTGATGTTCCACTTCCTGGATTGAAATTTTCTCAGGTCTTGTCCTTGTTTATGCTTCCAAAGTGCATCTAAGCACTTAAAAAAAAAAAGAAAAAAAGCCACAGTTGTTTATTGGGCAAGTAGAGCATTCCTGACCCTTCTGTTATCTCAAGGGTTTGCAAACAGCAGAAGCAAAGATGTCGAGCGTGGTTGGCACGCATCCGTCACCAATCAGGACTGCTCAGCATACCAGCTGTTTATCATTTGATGAGAGAGCAGCGTATGCGGTCACTTTGGCAGAGACAGATGGTGGTTTGGTATTGAATGGTATGTTACTGTTTCGGAGTGAAACCAGCGATGGACAGAGTGCATGAAAAATGGCATAGCTGGAATGGAATGGATGCCTGTAATACAACTATGCACCACTGAGTGTCCAAACCTGCCAGCTCTGCTAAAAGGACACGTGTCCTCAAAAGGTTGAAAAACCCTGGGGTATGGGACAGGGTTTAAATAATTTTTCCATTACTTCCAGCTGGCTACTCAACGCTTGCAAACTACATCATTTAAAAGCACAAGCTTAATATTGTAACAGTAACCTCTGCAAAAACAAAACCACAAGATTAAAAAAAAAAAGCATGCTGAAAAAGAACATTCAAAGGGTGCTCATGTTGCTGTAAATTTTGTTTAGTAGTAATCCACTAACATGACTTTCACTCAACAGTGTTGCATGAATCTGTGCACAGTTCAGAATCAGGGTATTTTTCTTATAGGCACACTAAACCACAAAACACGAGCTCATTTGAAAGCAGACCTTTATACATATTTACAAAAAGGAAAACAAAGTCTCTGCACATGAGAGGAGATCATTTGATGACAGTTTCATGCCGTCTGCAGAGAAGTCATTCTGGAAAAATCACAAGAGATGAATGTTGGCACTCAGATGTAAATACAGCATAACAGAGTGAGGCCATTGTAATGAATGAAGAGCAGCTCTGCACCGCGTCTTCAGAGGAAAACATTAAATGTTTAAAATGGGCCTCCATAAAAACGTCTCGTTGGCGTTCTGCCTCTAACTTGTGCAGCGTTAGGTTCTGACATAAAATATACACGTTACACACTCACATATACACACAATATCCACAGGGCAGGGTCATTACAAGCACAGTTAGTTTTGTGTATTTCGGTTGTTGGATCTCATGAATAGAAATTCAAATAAACTGGCAGAGCAGTTGAAATTAGCAGGGAAAAGAGAGTTGAAAGTTTTGTCATGTCTGACTGGTGGTGTGCTTTTTTTTGTTAGCAGAACTCCAGCCTATATTTACCATCTCCATGTGTCTCTGGGGTTATACTGTATGTCTGTGATACTGTATTTTCAGCCTTTATACTAACCTAAACTAGCTAGCTACTGTAGTGACACTAGCTTCAAATGGCCTGATTATAACTCCATGACTCAACTCTTTTAAACGCTATTTTGTATTGTGATTGCATCATAAAATATGGACAGAAATATACTGTTAAAAAAACAGGGGTGCGCATCAAAACCTACTTAAATCTGTGCTTATTGTTTTTGAGAAAATTAACAAAGACATGATCATGGCGCTAGCATTCAGCAGCTTCAGTGAAAATTTGGCAGTATGCTTACAAATAGAACACATTATTACGTGATGAGGAGGCAAAATATTTATCAACATATTATTATTATTAATCTCTGGCTCTCTTCCACAGCATGTCTTTTGTCCTGTATCACTCCCCTCACCCCCAACTGGTCGTGGCAGATGGCTGCCCCTCCCTGAGCCTGGTTCTGCCGGAGGTTTCTTCCTGTTAAAAGGGAGTTTTTCCTTCTCACTGTTGCCAAATGCTTGCTCATAGGGGGTCATCTGATTGCTGGGGTCTTTCCTTTTCAGTATAAAGCACCTTGAGGTGACTGTTGTGTGTTTTGTTATGATGATTATTTGCCAGCTGTGAACATAAACAGTAACCCCTGGGGAAATATATTTCAGATTTTCACAAAGACAGGAAAAACAGCTGTGTGACCAATCAAAATACAGTACCTTCCCAGCAGTCTATTTGACTCCAAATGCGGCATTTAACAGCAGCTTAACAACAGGCCAAATTCTGATATGATTTTAGATTACAGCTGCAGTGTTACACCCACTCACACACAAGTTAATTCTTAAGAACTGGCTGTGTGACACTTGGAGAGATGCTCAGTGTCACACACTCCCTTATGAACTAAACTCAGAAGGAGCTCACTGCTGGTGACTTCTTTCATGTGGCCCAAGCCAAGAAGCTAAGTGCCAGGAAACGAAGAAGCCAAACCCATATTAATTATCTGTGGGATCTCTGTGCTTTGTGTTGTTCTGGCTTGTTCTTCTTATAGCATCAAAACGTGTCTCCAATCAACTGCAGAGTCCCACATTTGCAAGATTTAGTGGCACAGCCTCTGAACTTTCTTTGAGCTACTCCCAATCTGATCCCGTTAATGTCAAGCACACACAAAGACACACAGATCTGGAAAGAGATGAGGATCCAGCAGGATCCAGCATGGTATATATTACAGGTAGAAATGTGTGCTCAGCATCACCACTGTTGGATAATATTAAATAAAGGAAATTCTGAGGCAGTTATTATCGGGCTTAATTATGCACGTAAATGCTCGTGCTTCCAGTATAGCATATAAAATTCAATTAAGTTTTAATTTAGTAAACTTGTCAGGCTCTGACCTTTAGCCACACCTTTCTCTCACAATGATTTAACTTGAATTCATGCACTGTGATCTGCCAACAACAGCTGTACTGCTGATCTCAAGCTTGATGTTCTGGGAAACATTGACAACTGTAAAACAAATAGAGAAAAAAATATCTAATTTTAAATAACATGTAGTTTCTTGCTGCCTCAGGCTTGAACTAGTGTTTGCTTTAGGTGCCAAATGGATGGACAAGATTAAAAAAAGAAGAAGAAACATCACACAAATTTGAATGTGGGAAGGTACATCAACTGGATATCAGACATACATACAAAGACAGAACAACAAACACACTCACGTCAAATAAGCATCAGGTTTTCGCCCAGATGAAGTAGTCTCACTCCAGATTAAAATAATAAATAGCACATAGAAGAAAGTTAAATAGAGGTGGAAGTCGCCGTGTTCGTTTAACATTTAAACATTAAGAACAAAGTCACAATTTACTGCCTCAATGAAGTCACTCAAATCCCACTGGCCACAGTCCATTTGATGCCAGTCCTCTTTAGCACTTTCTCCAGTTCCAGCTTGGTATAATAAAGGCTTCTTTATGATCCACTGGGCCTGCTTCACAATTTACAGTCAGATGTCATTACCAGCTGGGGCTGCAGAACCAATACTATATAACTCCACTTTTTTTTATAGTCTAATCCACTCAAATTCACCAGTGGGTTGAGAAACATGCATTTCTGTACAGAGTTTCGTTCTAGTTCAGTTTACAGTTCGATCTTCTTGCAGATCCTCCTCCTGTTCATGTTGCAAATCAGCACTAGTGGATAATCTTCATTCTTCACTCTCAACTTTTTAAAAGATAATCTAATAGACAGAAAGCTTGATTTAGACCAACTGAGGACATTCAATTATGAAAGGGAAGTTTCTTTTGGAGTTGGTTTTCTTAACTTTCTTTTCCTAAATTTGTACAACGTACACATTTTTTCCTCCTTTTGTTCACTTTGTTCCCACACCTAAACTAAACCACTCTCTGTGTCGTGGCACAAAACCAATGCCAGCTTATGCCAACATTACAGAGGCAAACACTGAGGAGAGCATAATGGAAACATCTCCTGTAGTGGGTCTGCACCACTGCAACACAGAACACTAATGTCCTGGGAAAGCTGATCTGTAACCTCATCAAAGCTGCCGTCCTGCTTTTTCTCCGCCTTTCATCTCCACAGTCGCAGGCAGTCATCTCGTGGTCAGACCCCACCTCTCCAAAGAAACCAACAAAGCCCTTACTGCAGGGAAACTGTCTGAAGGATTATATGTTATATATCCATTAAGTGAGAAAAAATTTTTTTAACTCATCAGTGCTATTTGCTGCCTCTCAAAATAATCAAAGTTGCTGCTGAGTTAGTCAATTACTTTGATCGCTAATAGCTTGTTTTGGATGTTTTAGCCCATTAATTATCCATCACTGTTGCACATCCTAAGTTTTAAGATGAACAAAATCGCCACTTTTCTTTTTTCTATTGACATTTGAATAACATTTGACAGTTAGCTACTGAAAAGGAACCCATTCCCTTTCAGCAAACACACGTTTGCCCCTCTGTCAGCTTGTTGTTCTCTTCCTAACAACAACAACAAAGAAGCAGTCATACAATTAAAACCTGGATGTCCGGGGAAGGAGTGTCCTTGAAATTTAAGCGTAACAATCATTTTACAACTTCTTCAACTTCAAGAACATGACTTTGAAGAAAAGTCTCTCTTTCGCCACAACAGAATAAATGGAAGCCAGTTTTTTGCCTGGAAGGTAGGAAATCAATCTTAAAAACATCTGCTCTGTTTTGGGGGAATAGCTGTGATTCCTAATTAATGGGCCAAAAAAATGCAAAACCACAATTATGGTCCTTCAACGGACAGAAGGGTTGGATCAGTTTTCCAAATGCTAAAAATTGACTTTTGGAGACAAGACTCTGATTTTTTTCCTCTGTAAACCATCCAAATCCAAAGAATCCACTCAAACGTCCTTGTGATGACACAGAGTCAGTCAGACTGAGGGATCCGGGCATGGTGTTCATCCTTCATTCAGCACGCTATGCAACCTAAGGTATTCTTTTGCTTTTTCATTCATACAGTCATTTGTCCCAGTGAAACAGTCCTTGCTGTCCAAATTCTCCTGTACATACTTCAGTCATTCATCTGTAGCTTAGCTTGAATGTTTGTCTCTATAATGAATGGATGCCTTTTTTGTTTGTAGATAAGTGCATGCGCATGAAGTAGTCTCTGTACATACAGTATGCGTGTGTCTCAGTGTATAAGTTAACTGTGTGTGTGTGTGTGTGTGTGTGTGTGTGTGTGTGTGTGTAATTGTTGAAGTCTCTGTAAATCTGCCCTCCTGCTCAGCCACACGCTCAAGCACTCCTTGGCGCCCTCTGCTGCACCTTGCTCCTGCTCTTCCTCCCCGCTGCTCTTCCTCCTCCATCTCCTCCTCCTCCTCCTCTTCCTCCTCCGTGCTTGTGCCTCTCTTTCTCCTTCTTCGGCTCCACCTTTGTGTCACCATGGCGACGGTGGTGTGCGCGGGGGGCGGTATCCCAGAGCCTTGCAGTGCTGGCCGAGGTCTGCTGGGCGAATCAGTGCCATCACGTCCTCGTACCACGGCTGGGTTCCAGCGCTCTGGTAGGATGAGCCCGACCAGGAAGCCAGGAGGCGATTGGCAGAGGGGCTCCAAACAGCGAGGCGCACGCTGACTGCAGTCCAGTGGTAGCCATGCTCCTCCACCTGGCAATGGTAGAGTCCGCCATGAGACAGCTCAGCTCGACGAATCAGGACGCCCCGCTCAATCACCACCAGCTGGTCACCAGTTACTACCTGATGAGAGATTTTGGAGAGGAAATTTATAATGTGGATAACAAAATGGTTTAAAATCCAACAAAAAAGGATTTGGAACACAAATAAAAGTGTAAAATGTGTGACTGCACCTGGTTTAGTTCAGCACTGTTCTCTCCAGCCTGTTTGTACCAGGTAACCGCAGCGTGTCTCGATCTAGGAAGACACTCCAGGTAGGTGCTGTTACCCTCTGCAACCATCATCACCCTCTGTTCTGCCTCCACCTGCAGCCCAGCTAATGAGAGAAAAGATGGAACAGGTTAAAGATATTTTAAATATTGAAATATTTTCCATAGTTTTAAACTGACATGTGCCCTGTGACGCCATGGCACCCTGTACCCTGCCTCTCGCCAGTCTTAGCAGCTTTCTGAATCCTCACTGAGGGACTGACAGTGTTGTATAATGGGGCCTTATAAATAAGACTGAATTGGATTTTATTACTTTGCACATGCTGCATGCAGCCAGTGATTACTCGATACGAGCTGTGACTAAATGAACAGAATACACGAAGATGTCTTTAGTGTTTCTTTATGCTGATTATTTAAGTTGTTTTGGGAAATGCATCTTAAGGATTGATAGACAACTTTGAAGATACTGAGAGAAATGCACCATAGAAAGTGAGAGAACAATATGAAATACACTGACTATAGCTTGAACTTTGGTCAACTGTTAAAGGCAAACGTACTGAATGTGTTCATTAGCTCCTCACCTCCCTGTCTGACACACTGAGTTAGTGGATCCTCATCCTCTCCTAAATGACGTGCATTCCTCCTGTGAAGAAACAGACACCACAAGCTTATGTTAGACAGAACGGACAGCAAAGTGATGATTTTACTTAACGAAGTGGGGTTAACTATCTATACATGAGAGTGGCGTTAGGGGAAAGGTCATGGGTTAATCGTATTAGGAGTAAAATGCGTAATTCACTTGGCATAATCAAATTGCTCACTGGGGCAAAGGTCGGGATGTCACTATAAACACCCCAATCGTGGACTTTATGGCCAGTTGTGATACTTAGTAAAGGAACAAAATCTTAATCATGTGGAAAAAATGCCTGAAATGTAATCAGAAAAATCTGAGCTAAGGTGTAACTCGAGCCACATTTCAAACTATCAACAAATGCTGGTTTAAATCAAATTTTGGAAGACTGATTCCACATTGATTCCTTTCCTAATAAAATAAGTTCAACTTCTAGGGAGAAATTCTAGTGTCATGTTGTGAGTGCTGTCTGGATAAATAGATCTGGTATGTCGTCCCTACCTGCGCACGGTGGGCATATAGGGGCTGCAGGCATGCCCGTCCCAGGTGCAGTAGGGATCTCTGGCCAGGCAGCACTCAGCGCAGGCCTGACCGTACAGCTCACACTGGTAAAGGGCCAGCTGAGACACACCCTCCTTGGAGCCCACAAACAACCACTGCTAGAAGAGAGTGGGTGGGTGAAAGAGTGAAATAGATAGTGGAGAAAACAACAATTGGGGGGGGGCAGTCAGGGAACAGAAAAGGAGGAACAATGTGGGAGAGCCAGAAGAGAAAAAGAGATTCAAGTTCACTCCTCAACAACACAGACACTTTGGCAATCAACAGAAAGAAAACAGATTCACCTCCACTCTCTGAGTCACAAATCCAACTCAGGCTGCAACAATGTCAGTGTGTGGCCACGGAGAGTGCGTGTTTGTGTGTGGGGAAGAGAGAGAGAGAGAAAAATGTGGCGATGTCTTGCTTTTTATAATCTCGATGTGTGTGTCTGGTTGTGCGAGCGAGCTGCGGTCTCTTTTTCTTCATGAATCCCAAACTGTTTTAATAATGCAAGGTGCATTTGTGTGTGTGTGTGTGTGTGTGTGTGTGTGTGTGTGTGTGTGTGTGTGTGTGGGGCATCTCTTCATTATTGCTCTGACTGAGGTGAGGTAACCATAGCAACTGGTGATGAAGCTGTCCTTGGAGACGCAAGGTGGAGAGACGAGTGAGAAGTGTGATGTTACTGTGTGCGAGTGCGGGAGTTTGGAAGTTTGAAAGCAAGTCTCTCTCTCTCTGTGTCTCATCTGTTACCTTTTTCTTTGAGAGCGCCATGGCTGTCACAGGTGATTTGTGCTGTGAAGGAGACAGGAAAGAATAGTGAGAAACACACCAGGTTTATACTGAAGCAAAGAGAACAGATAGATAGATAGATGTTTACTGCATTTTATATGTAAATATATGCAGTACTTTAGTGGTAGAATGTGTACATAGCTGCTTTTGTATTGACCAGAGCAGAATGGTGTCTTTGTATCTGGCAGAAGTGCATGCCTGCTTTACCTTATTGTTCAAAGAAATGCATGCATTCATTTCCATGTGGTATGGACAGATATGGAATTCGTCACACCATGTCTGCATTTATTGTTGTCGCGCAGGCTAATCTGAAAAGTCTGTGCTGCATTATGTTGTGACAATAATGTACATTTGGACCTAGTTTTGAGAGAGGTAATTTGATTTTTTAAATGGAGAAGAAATGAATGGAGACTGCAAAGAAATGAAAAATTCATTAAAAAAAACTGAATCAACTCAATCTGTGGAACAGTGAGCTCTAATACAAAATAGACACACTTGTAACACATCTGCTGAAACATTCATTGTTTTTATGGTTCAGTTTGCAGTACCTGAAAGACCTGCATCTGCTCCAGCGTGACCTCCTGACTCTGGCCATGTTCCCGAGGCAGATGGATGGCTTTCAACACCAGTCCGGAGTCTGAAGACAGAAAAGAGCATTCAACACACTTAATTAAAAAAAACACTTCAAAAGGCCAAACACACAACCTTCACCATCACACGGCCTACCTGTGCCAATGAACAGGACGTCATAGGTGCCATCGATAGCCTCCACTCTGTCAACCAGCAGTTTGCTGAACTTGTAGTGAACACCCACTCTGACCAGGAGGGGTCGCTCTCCTAGTGGCAGGACATTTTCCTGCAAAAAAAAAAAAAACAAAAAAGCAAGATTGCATCACATTAAATGTAAAATCTTTGACTTACACATTTGTTCACCCAGTCATGTTATTCATCAGTATTATTGTGAAGGTTTCATATTCTCGGTGATGAAGCGGTGCCCTGTTGGCAGGGACTGCCTGCTAATTTAATTTCCTGCTTTCACTTCAGAATTTAGACAGAAATAGAGGGAAAAAAATGACTTGACCTGCTGTAAAATACGGCAATCTAATTAAGCTAAATTGGCTTAATTTAATAAAGCGAAATATCAGCTGAACCTGCAGCAGCGGATGAGTTCTGCTGAAGAAAATGACGTCGTCAGGATACTCTCTGGTCGAGCTATAGCTTCCATATGCACTGCTGCTTGGACACTGAGAAAGAGAGAGAGAGAGAGAGAGAGCAATGCTTCCAGTCATTTTGAGCATTCTTAAATATAAATGAGGCATTATGTTGTTGAATTAAATTGCCATACATCAAATGCAGTATACTCTATTGCAAACATGCTACCTTGGTTAATCATTTATTTGCTTTTATAGAACTACAAAAAGTCACCTGAAGCGTTAGAGAGGGTATCCACATACAAATATATCAAGATGAGGACGGAATTCTGAGTATTAACTTACTGTTCCCGGCCGTGGATAGGGCACCTTGCCTGGAAATTCTGCCCATTTATACTGAGGCCCGTCCTTATGCAGGAAGTTCCCTTTAAAAGCTCGAAGCACATCTTCCATTCGGTAAACACACACTGCTGAACCATTCAGGATATCACTAAGGAGAGCAGCAGAGACAGAAAGAGAGCACGCTCAGATATCAGATATCAGAAATGATTCTATCCATTATTCCTCCACCCAGCACGAATAAAAACATAAGCAGAACATGTCTTTGATTACTTTAGTTGATATATTTACAATGGCTTTGCAGTAAATGGAATACTGTATTAGGAGCTGTGACTCATTGTGGCTTCCCAGCTTGAACACATCAATTAAATGAATGTGCTCCAACCCAAAAATCCAGCCTGATTGAATGTGCTGCTTTCAGCACATCGGTCCCCACTGTAACACATCCCATCCGCTGCAGTTAAGATCACAGTTTCTGGGAGATTTGTGGCGAAGCGTGTGCCTGAGCTAAAGATTCCAGCAAAGCAGAAAAAGAACAGATAGAAAGGCCACTTCATGATGAATCAGGGTGGTGTCGCTCATTCCATACACTGACATTCGTCTTTGAGAGAAGCTTTCTTCCCCTCGCCCTCAACAGAAATGTCAGAGGTCCCAGTGAGGCGTTTAGATGTTAAATCATATAAAGCGTAAAAGCGAACCGTGACATTGGAAAAAACATTCATGTCAACCTCTAAATTGTGTTTTTCCAAGTTGGAGAATGCCACCTCTGTGTTCGCAAATTCTCCCTTCAGATTATTCAGTTTTGTTTATAAGTGACTAACTCTAGAAGCTCATCCACACAAATACAAAGCCACGCAGTGGCACTTCCTCCTCCACTCGAGCAGACCTCAGTCCTGTGCTGCTTTTTTGCAGTTTTGGTTTAATAATTATTAGCTGAGTTACTGGAAGTCCCGTTAGTTTCATGGACTGGTTGAATTTAATGAAAGAAGCCTTCAGAGGTTTGGTTCAAGGCTTTCCTCTGCTTTTCTTTGCTTTAACTGAAGCTCCTAGTCTCCCTTATTTGTGTTCAGAACTGTAAGTAAATTATTTTGTATTATTCAAATAGCTTTAAAGTAGATTCGTGGCATCTCATTTTTTTAAGCAATGGAATTAAGGACCATACAAAAACAACTCATCTGGCTAATCTTAAAGGAATTATGCTTATCTCTGGTTTCACTTGTTAACGAGCTGCTCGAAATACAGGCAAGTAGGTCATTCTGGTGCTTTAAACTGAAATTACCATGTCTGTCTTAGCACCGTTAAAAGTTTATGCATTTATAGTCTATCTTGAGGATGTCTGTGTAATAAAACTATTAAAAATTTACATTCAAAATCGTACATAAATCACATTTGCCAAAAATGAGATGGCAGTATGCTGCATTATGACTTAAGGGCTGTCCATACAGGTATAAACAAGTCGCTCATTGTGCTTTGTTGTTGCCTCGGTAACCTTTTACAGTATTTACCACACTGTCAGATGTCAATCAGTGGTACCCTTCGCTCTGATTGGTAGTGCTCTCATGCCTCAAAGTTGAGATAAGGTTAACTTGAGTCCCCCCACTTTGCATTGCCAGTGGGTATTTTTTCGATCAGCTCTTTAAGTCACCGAATGTCATTTCTGTGGCCTCTCATTGCTGCTACACAAGTATCTAATAAATTTAACAACAGGGTTATTAGTGGGGGTGAACCACAAATACATAAACACCATCTTCAGTGCACAAACAATTAATCTAATCTGCCGTCTGATAAGTTATGAATCACAAATAATTAAATTAGTGGAAAAAATAAAAGTAAAGTAAAAAAAGTAAAATAAAAGCAAAGAACTGTTAACAGAGCCACAGCCTACATACTTGCCTTCTTCACAGGGATAAAAACCAGCATGTGTGCAATCATTACTGTACCAGAGAGACAAGTCTCCTTTCAGAGGGAATGACCTTCCTGCACTCTCCAGTTCTGTGGTTGAAACCACACCCTTGGTGAAGCTTTGGATTTCTGTCCATTCCCTGCTGAGATTCTGCACACTTTCCAAAACCCCAAAAAACAGACCAACTCCCTGCTCCACAATGCCAAATGCTGTCATACGTTTGCTGCTACTGTGGACCTCTGGCATCCAGCTCAGAAACTGTGTTATTCTCTAAAGTGGAGAAAATGAGAAATACTTTTTTTTCCCTTTAGATGGGCTGCTCACTGGATAACATTTTACAAATGTTTCTTCAATTTCTTCCATGTTTTCAGACAGTGCCTGTCTGTGAACTGTGTTTTTCAGCAGACATCTGCACGAGCCTTTATGAAACCCTGTCTCTTTGGTCTTTGATGGTCTGAAAAGATATATTTTTTCTTCTGCTTTGTTATGCCTCATTCTGACATGTACGCATATTTCCTAGATTTTAACAAAAAGCAGATCTTCTGTGGACTTAATTAAACCCATTTAAGTGCTGCTTCACAGTAACCTTATTATAGAGGGAATTTCCTGATTGTCATTCACATATGTAGCGTCCCAGTGGTTCCTCACTTATGTTAAACATGGTCCTGCTTCTCTACCTCTGGACACAGGCGGAGAAACAGTCAGTGCACTGATGATGATAACAGTGCAATGACGAAGGCTCACATATAAACTCCATGTTGTTCATGTGAATGAATGCGTTTCATTCATGAGTCACAGTGACATGGGACCCCCGCGGGTGGTGTGTATCTCACAGTATGTGACAACAACATCTGTGTCACACGTGGCAGTGAAGCACACAGCACTCACATCCTGTCACAGATGCTGTCTTGACTGGCTGCCATCATGTGTCATCACAACACAGGACAGTGCAGATGCTCATTCGTTCAGTGTTTGAAGCCAAAAAGAACACAAAAAAGAGTTACTTTTAGTTTCGCCATATTATAAAATGAGTCCCATCAAAACCGCGTCTTATATTACACGTGCCAATCTTATGTTTAAACTTGTTAAAAATGACATGTTGAGGAGTCACTGTGTGGCCAACAAGTATTTATAGTTAAAAATTTGATGCTTCTGCCATCTGTTTTTGATTCAGCGTCTGGTTAGTGGTTTGAAATTCTCACTCAAACCTCATCAGCCTCCACTGTCATCAGCAGTTCAATTTACAGCTGGCTTTAAACTGCATTTAAAATTTTCATTAAACAATTACAGGATATCATGCCTCTGGAGCCGCAAGAAGTCCAATGCAGCATAACTCACCAAAAAGTATAACTCTGCATACTTTGCTGTACTTGTTATATAACAAATAACAATTTTCAAGAGCTTGTATCCATCATATGCATAATGGATATGTAAGTAGCCTTTAGCAGTTAATCTGGAGATGTTGTAGCTAAATGCCTTCTCCTCAAAATCCACTCTTTTGCACTCTGTTCCGTTTTGCAGGAATTTATCATTACTGACCTAAATGCTTTTTTTTCTGTTTAAATGTAAGTCTTTCTAAAAAATAGTCCACCCAGTGGAAAGTGAAGGGAGTCCCTCCCATCTACCACCATACTGTCATTTTATACACATAAACAAGGGCATGCAGTTTACACAGCACCTTTTCAAGTTACTCTATTCCCATGATTTCTGCTTTACAGAGGCACATACCTTGAAGTGGTAAACAGGCCGTAGATGAGAGGATTCTTCTTGTCTTTCCCATGAAGGATAAAGATGTCCTCTGGATGCAGACCATCCAGACATAATAATGAAAGGAAGGAGGGACAAGGAGAAAGACGGGAAAGGAGAATGGAAAGAGACAAATGAAAAATGTTAGTCAGGGAAGATTATAATGATGTCTGAGTTACTGAGAAGTTATGGAGAGTTGCACAGGACTGTGTAAACTCTACGTGTCTGTATTTATGTGAGCAATGCTCATGAGTCTGTGTAACTGTCTATTTTCCTTGTGTGTTTGGTTTGGGCACTTTGTATTCATTATGTGCATGCCCGCATGCGTATCTGAGTGTGTGCATCTATCAGTCTGACTGTGTGACTAATAGCATCAGGCATGCTGGCAGCATGGCTGACTGGCTGCTTGTAATGAATCTGTAGCCATTAATAACCAGCCGCAGTGGGAGAGCTGAGCGCTGAGTCCGCCACAGGAGAACAACACCTGCTGTCACACACACTAACACCACGCCTCAGTCTTCACTCTTCATTTCAAACACAGCGGATCTCACACACACATTTGGTACATTTTTCTCACTTTGGTGTTGCTCTGATAGTGGTCCGCTCACGCAGCGTATTCAGGTGGAGTGTGGATTTCTTAGCTCTTTCCATCTGTCTGTCTTCAACACCTGATAACTCAGGAGCCATCACACCGTATTTGGATATACTAGGGAAAACTGTGTGGTCTTTTTTAAAAAAACACCGTTCTACCAAATTAACTTATAAATTAAGTTTCAAGTGCTGAAAGCACCGCCAAAAGTGGGAAGAAAAAAAAAGTGGGGCAGCTGTGGCTCATCTGCTAATGGGAAGGTCGGTGGTTCGATCCCATCTCCTCATGTCAAAATGCCCTTGGGAAAGATAGCAAACACCAGAATTGCTTCTGATGGTTTCATCAGAGCGTGAGTGAGCGATAGAGAGCGATTAAAGGCATACAAAGAAAGAGCTGCATGAATGCGTGTGTGGACAAAGCTTCTAGTAAAAAGCGCTCTGAGGGTTCAGGTAGAGTAGAAAAGTGCTGTATGAGTGCCATTTACTATAAAATAGATCTCACAAAGGTTTAATTGGAGTTTTTAACCTCTAATGGCACTATTTTCTTTGTATCTTGTGTTCTCATCAGATTCAATGTAAGTCCATTAAAAAGGTTACAAAGAATTTTGATATTTTGACTATGGCTCAGCGGTGGAAGGTTGGCACAATCTCAGTTCCTCCAGCCTACACATGGAAGTTTTCTTTGGAAATATGCTGAACACAACTGCATGTGTAACAGTAAAGGTGCTGAATGTATAGCATAAGAAAGCAATGGGTCAATATGTCATGTGTTGTAAAGCACAATAAAACAAGAAAATCGCTATGGAAACACAGTTCCATTTAGCACAATGCCCATAACTCTGATTCATAGTGAAGTAAAATAGAAACAAATTCTCAGTGTGACATAAACTCACAATCAAATGAAACAGACAGATAATAAAAGGACATAACTTTTTGAACATAACTGGGAGCATATATTTCCAATCTGGTATTTTAAACATTGTCTGACAGATAAAGCTCTGCTGCTGGTCCAATTATGACAGATTGCAATGAAGTTTCAAGCCAATATTATGGCTTCAAAAACAACATTGAAAAAAAAGTGTTCCTGAACGTTCTGCACAGTTTTGACATCTTTGCTTCCATACTTCTAGTTCTGTTCATCGTTGTATGACTCAGTTGTTTGCAGTCACAGCTCAGACTAGAGCTTGGCTTTCACAGTTTATTTAAATCAGAATAAAGGTTTTCTGTTTTGCACTTTTTGTCTTAGATAAGAGCAGGGAGTGTTTTATCATCCCATCACAAAGGAGGAGAATGGAGCCCTTTGTTTTCCACGCGACACGCTGTGATAATCTATAAATACATGACTCCTAGGGCTCCTTTCTATTTGCCTACCTTTGGCAAATAGCTTTAAAAGTTTTTGAAACTCTACAAACAGGTTCAATCAAAAGAGTACTCAATGAGTGCCCCGTATGTCTCTACTTTTATTCTTCTTTTCTCCTCTCCTCTCCTCTCCCACGCAGAGGCGGATATGTTGTTGTGGTGTTGGAGACGGCGAAGCGTATCACAGTTCCCACATTCCTGCCGTTCCTGCTGCTTCAGGTGGCCTCCATGGAACTACGGCCCGGCAGGAAGGCTAATCTCATCTCGCCACAACTGCACACACTCGCAGCTGCCACACACAGTGGCAGATTTGGGAGCACACAGAGAGAAATAAAGGCATGTATAGCCGCATTCATGCACCCACACACACCAAATTGTTAAACTGTGGGGAGCAAGGAACACTGACTGAAACTTGCATGGTACCGATAGACACACACACACACATACACACCGGGCCCCTCAGGGTAGGAAACAGAGGAGTATGGGTAGTCCTGCAGCCTCCAGCGTACCAATTGCTCTCGCCTTCTTTCCTTTAATATTTCACTCCTTCATTATTAAATTTTCTTTATTGCTTCTTTTTTGCTCTTCCTGCCTTTAAATCACTGATGCCTCACTTGTGTTATCTCTCATTTTACCTCTGTTCCTGTTTCCTATCACTCCCTAATACATTTACTTTTATCATCCCTCCATCTTTTTTACAGCCTCCTCCCCACTTTCCCATCATTTGTTCTTACTTATCTTTCCCTCTCACATCTTCCAAGAATGGACTCCTTTCATTAATCAAAACCTTTATTGTCTCTAGGTTTACTTTACCTCTGTGTCTACCTGTCCTAAAGTTTTTTTTATGGCCTTCATGCCTTATTACTCTGAATGATATATATGCTCATTGTTCAATACTTTCATCCAAAGCTCCTCAGATGAAAGTTTTTTCCACGGAACAGATGAGTCAGCCTAAAAAGAAGGGCATTGTAAGATGCACATCTACACCCACAGCACTCAGTTTTATAGCCACACAGCGTGCCTGGTGGAACCCTTCAGAGTACAGATGAAAGAAACACTCCCATTAAACCTGGTGGAAGCATGTTTACCAGGTGATCAGACTGCAATTAGATAGAGCAAATAACAGATGAAACCCATCTGCAAGTGCACCCAAACTGACACTGGACTTATACACTAGACACATTAGCTCTCCAGAGGTGAACAATACCATATTTGGCCGTGTTAAAAACTAATGCGCTACTGCAAGACAAATGCTTGTAATGTTGTAAGGTAATGTAATTGTAGAAAAAAAAAGCCTTCTGTGCAGAGGTTAGACTTCAGTCACAGGGATCTAGAGACCAGTAATTCCCTGGCAACCTCCAGTTGCTAGGAAATATGTGTATCCCTGGCAGGTTGGCAAGTGGTTGCTGGATGCTGTTGGCTGTCTCCGGTCTATGTGACTGGAGTTTTAGCTGAAGTTACAGCTCATTCAGCTACACTGAGCTAATTTAGTGTAAAAAGAGAAACTTTTTCAGGACACATTGAAGACAAGAATTTTTTTGGAAATCAATAAATAAAATGTAAAAGACTTCAGTAGATTTTAATTTAATTGAAAAGCAAATGTGTTTCTAGCTAAATATTAACATTAGCATGCTAACATGGTGTCAAGCAGGTTTTGGGAGATTTAGCATGCTAATATCCACTAGTTAGCACAGATCTTGGGTGATAAAGGACTGGGAAAAAAGAAACATGTTGATTGCATGATGGGAAGTCAACGGATCCCCAAAATTATTCAGAGGGAAAACACGAATGGTTGTACTAAATTTCAAGGCAATAGACTCATTTCACAGCAGCCATTTTGATATAAAATAGGTAAAAACAGGAGAGTTTCTACACATTTTCTGCACGTAAACAGACAAGAAACTTTATCATTAGTAACACCTGTGTTTGCCTGCTATTTCAGTTCAAAATGGCGACCATGAAATATGCCTATGTAGTATTTGTTACGACATTGTATAATTAAAACTTGACATATTTCAGTGTGGATCAAAATGATTGAACTGGTTGATCTGACCAGCATCCACAGCTCTAGATAAAACATTCCAATTTTCCAACTGTTATGAATGGAAGAAAGAATGAAGGCTTCCAGTTGAGGGAAAAATCCAAATTTACATTGTGGTATTTTAAGCCAGGTAAAAACGAGGTCACACAGATACATGCAATGTTTTTTTTTTTTAAGTACTGAATAAACTTAATACAAAGTCTGGTAAAACCCTGCAGGGGAAAACTCTGAATCTGTGCCTTCTGCTCGAAAGTTAGTCAGTCTCCTTTTCTTCTTCGCATCTCACTGCGCATGCAGCTCCACATAAAAACATAGTTCAAATTTAGACGACGCAGCCAGCACAACATTTTTCTTTCTACACACTTTGAAGAAGACGTCTTAGTTATTTACAGCTCAACTTGGCAAAAATTCACTCTTATCGCTCCAAGACGAGTTTAAACCTCGACTGATTCAGTGCTGTTCCACCTACATCTCTCGCCTGTTAGATTTATTAAACCGCAGTGGCTTTTAATGTCATCAATCTTTGATAGAGGAGGGATAACACAACACATATACACACATTAATCACTAATACAGCACAGAAAATATGAGGTCAGTCTGCTTCTGGCTGCAAGATAGTCTGACCAGGTGAGTGTTTGACCACTGACGCAGGACGGAGTGCTTATTTTGTTCTCTAATCATGTTGCAGTTTAGGCGACAGATTCATGGCTTCTTATCTTTTTAACCACAGCTTCTTTTCTCTTTCAGCCTCGACCACTATCTTACACTAACAGCAGTCCCTCACTCTAAGATGTTTTTCTTTGTCTCTTCCTGAATCCTCTTCTCTCCTTTTTCTTTCCATCTCTTTATCATTTCATTATGTTCCCATCCCATGCACCTTTCTGCTCAGATCCACCTGGACTTCCCGGAAACCCTCTGGGTGTATCGCGTTCTCTTTGTTTCTCACTTTTGCTGTCCCTCCCAGTCTCACTCCCTCCCTCCCGCTATCTCTTCTTCCCTCAGTCCCCCGTCCATCTGTCTGTCTGGCCTATTTTCTCTGGAGGATTGTTCTTGTGTCTTCTTCTCTAAACAAAATGAGGCTGTTTCCCCCTGAGGGAAGATAGTCTTGTCTAGCCCGCAGACCTGCAGCCCCAGCCCCAGCCCCTATCTCCCTCCTCCTCCTCCTCCTCCTCTTCATCTTAATTGTCTGGCCAGTGCCCCCTCAGGCAAACACCCATATTCTCCTCATTTCTCCACTGTTTCCTCTTTCCCTTCCTCTCCGTCCAGCCAGCCTGAATACCAACACCCACCTCATGCCTCCTCTTGCTTGTCACCTTTCTGCCAACTCTCCTTGTCTTTACTTCCTCCATCATACAGTAATTTGCCAATAATAGCCCTGCCTCCATCTTATCTGGTCCTTAACCCTCTTGGCTATTGACCCTATTCCTTCTGACACTCCATATATCTCTCTCTGATACATTTTTTACCCTCCAGCCACAGCTGTTAACTCAGGTTTGCCATTCCCAGCCAGACTGGGATGCCAACTCTCCAATGGTGGTAACAAAGGACATTTGATACCCCTATCTCTGTCATACACTGCTTTTGTTCATTTTGTTTTCTTCAGGATGGAGCTACACACCAATAAATATAAATTTACAATAAGTTGACTACAGTTTTTCAAAGGAGACAGTGCAAATCTTTAATCTACTCCCTGTTTTTTCCTTATTTTCACTTTCCCCTCCTCTGTCTCTACCTGACAGTCTGCTTCATCCTTCCCTATTAACCCCATTTCCCTTCTTCCTCCCTCTCTGGCTCACTTCAGTCACCTTTCGGAGCCTTTTAGATTCACTTCACCTCACTCATCCCCTTCTCATCCTTAGAGGGAAAATATATTTGTGCATGGCCTGCAGCTTTCCTAACTCTCTCTGATCATTATCCTTTCCCTTCTGTCACTCCACTACATCAATCCATGTATTTTTCTTTTTTCACACACCTTGGTAGCACCAGCTTTTACACTAACCAAAGGACTTCACACTCAACACTTGATTTTATTAAATGTCCTATTCTTCAGACAACTGAAGGCAACAAGGTTGCACAAAAAGTTGCATGCATGCAGATGAATTTCTGTCTTTGCTTCTGCAATTTTCACTTTAGGAGTCACAACCTTTAAAATGCTAAAATTGGAACTATTCTTTTAATGTCTTACCATTTTTGTTAGGTCTTTAAAAAAGGCTTTTCCTTTGGTGATAGGTACTTATCCTCTCTTCATCATCATTCATCCTCGTTTTTATTTATTTGCCCTACCTCAAAGCCAAATTTATTTCCAATGTTCTCTTAAATCCGATCTTCCTCTCTCCTGCTCCCTCCCCTCCTTCACCTTCTCTTCCACAGCATTATAGCAATAACACTGATGACAGCTTCTATATCCCTCCTAATCTCCCCCATCCCATCTTCCTTTGTCCTTCTCTTATCTGTTGAACACCACATGCTACAACCTCTGCCCCTCGTCCTGCCTGTCCTAGATCCACCTCCTCCCTTCCTCCCCTTCTCCTCCTCCTCTTCTGGCCATCAGCCCAGCTCCTTGCATTGCTCGCCTTCTATCTGTCTCCTCTTTTTCTCCTTCTGATAAACTGGGCTTCCTTTCAAGTGTTTGCAGACAAGCGGTGATGGATTAGTAAGGTTCAACAGAGGAGTCAAAACATGATTAATTTGCCTCAGCATCACAAAACATGTTTTCCTAACCAGTTTAAACAAATTGTGTTTGTTGATGAGGCAATTAAGCAGTAAATATTGGAAACACATTTGTTAGCTTAATCTGAGAGAGTTATGAAGGAGATGAAACACATGCATCTGCCTTATCCTCACTTCATATATGGAGTGAGACAGATGTTTCCCTCCAGTTTGTCTTCTGACCTTTTGGTTTCACCATCCAATGAGGGCAAACAGACCCAGAAAAGATATGACTGACCCAAAGAAAGGTTAAAGAAGGGAGGGGGATGGTAAAAAAAAAAAAAAAAAAAAAACAGTTCAAAAACAGTTGTATATAAAAATATTAATCTCCCAGAAATGTCAAACTTGCTGTTTCTGGTTTGTGGCTCCCATAAATCATTGATATTTTTTGTATATCCTACAACATCTGATTGTTCACAAAGTCATCATCATCATTTCAAACTAATTTTCAGTTATACACTATATTCCTAAAAGTATTCACTCACTCATTCAAATCAGTGAATTCATGAATGAATTCAGGTGTTCCAATCACTTCCATGGCCACAGGTGTATCAAAACAAGCACCTAGGCATGCAGACTGCTTCTGCAAACATTTCTGAAAGAATGGGTCACTCTCAGGAGCTCAGTGAATTCCAGTGTGGTACTGTGATAGGATGCCACCTGTGCAACAAGTCCAGTTGTAAAATGTCCTCACTACTAAATATTCCACCATCAGCTGCTAGTGGTATCATAACAAAGTGGAAGTGATTGGGATTGACAGCAACTCGGCTATGAAGTGGAAGCCTACGTAAATTTCCAGAGCAGGGTCAGTGGATGCTGAGGCACATAATGTGCAGAGGTCACCAACTTTCTGCAGAGTCAATTGCTACAGACCTCCAAACTTCATGTGGCCTTCAGATTAGCTCAAGAACAGTGTGTAGAGAGCTTCATGGAATGGGTTTCCATGGCTAAGCAGCTGCATCCAAGCCTTACATCAAAAAGCACAATGCAAAGCTTCGAATGCATTGGTGTAAAGCACACCGCCACTGGTGGTAAACACACTCCTAAATCTTGTGGAAAGCCTTTGCAGAAGAGTTGAAGCCACACACATCATATTAAACCCTATGGATTAAGAATTGGATATCACTCAAGTTCATATACGTGTGAAGGCAGGCGAGCAAATATTTTTGGCAATATAGTGTATTTGGATTTACAAATGAAGTAAATCTACATTTAAACTTAAATGGGAGGCTTACTTGGTTGATGGGTTTCTCTGTCTCTCATCACTGTCATACTTCAATACCATCCACAAACTCTTCCAGTGACGTTCTTCCTCCCCTGCACTTTCCTGTTTGTGGCAAGTGTACGGGTGCTGCCTTATGTCTGAAGCACTGAATCTTACACACACAGACAAAAATAGACGAAAAAATGGCTGAGAAAATCGAAGTATCTCCAGTGTCAGGACACAGAATCCGGCCACAGAGGGACGCCTGTCTCCAACTCTCAAAACCTCATAGCATGACTCTCCTCCACAGCAACAACAACCACAACAACAGGGAAAATAGCACCACACAGCAGAGAGTCCTTTGCGGTGAGAGGGACTCAGCTTCCACTCGACCGTTTGACTTTTGAATAATTATGGTTAAGTGAAGCTTGATTGTTTTTCCTCACACCAGTGGCACTCACAACAAGAGCCCAACATTAACACTTAAAAAAGTGAACAAAGCCTCTACAACTCCAGACACACAAAAAAGCTGAACAATAAACTCAAAGCAGTCCTGTGCTGTGAGTCAGTCCATGTGGCAATTACAGCCCAAATGCTTTGCCCAAAACAAAGCCGACTGTGAGGGTGTTCAAACGCTTCATAAAATATGTGAGTCAACATCTCCAAAAATATGCTAAAGGAAGCAGAGGTGAATAAGCAATTTGCAACAAGTACTCTGACAAGTCTTTAGAGCAACGTGTGCAGTTTTGATCTGATTGCCCTGCCTACTGAATGACATGAATTGTCTATGCCTCACAGAACTGTTATGACTACAAAAGGAAAATGATTCTCTATGGTTAAGGTTACACTAAGTTTAGATCCAAAAATGTATGTCCTGGATAAAGGTGTGGGGAGCTTTATCATCGTGTTTAGAATAAAAGTGCCAAGGTTATAGAATTGATTGTGGTCAGAAATGCTAACATTTACTTTAGGCTGGCAATGGTAAATGAAGAGTGATCTTTAGCCATGCACCCATCCATCAACCCCAACCTCCTCCCTGTGCTGACTGTGATCCTCTGTAACAGGGATGGGCCATAAAGTAATGAAGGGCTGCACAATGGATAACTCAATGGAAACATGGTTACAGGTTACAATGAAAATATTACAAATATTAAAAAATATACCCAAATGATATACTGTATATCAACATTTAAATTAGCCCACCTCTTGCCAGAAATGCTAATTTTTGCTACCACAGGAGGGCACCAAAGGAAGAACACTACACATGGTGGTGTCACATATTAGCTTAAAAACACTCACGCATGTTGCTTGAGATGGAGTTTCGCCACATGTTACTGGATCCTTGGAGATCCTGGAGCGGAATCCAAATACTGCTGCTATTCTTGCATTTTGCTGTTTTAAGGTCAGACTGCAAATGTGCTTTAAACTGGTGTTTAACTTGAATGTTGTTCATAGAGTTCTTTCGTGTCTTCCATAATTAGTAAAACAGCAAAATGTTCGCCAGAAACTTTCATACCAAAACACCCACACATGGCCTGCTGGCATCCACTGTTCTGGAGGGACCTGCAGAGCATCAAGAGTTTATGGGATTTGTAGTGTTTCTATGTGGCAGAGCGTGGCATAAACACAACATTGACAGCATTCTTAATGCGCTGGGTTGATCTCCTGTATATGGAGTTTGTGTTTTTGTGTGCATGTGTGTGTGTCTGTGTGTTGCTGAAGTGTATTCACAAACAAATTTGTATGCACCCTTATCAGATGTGTAAAACATGGCCAGAGGCATTCCGGGGAGAGATGTTTATGCTCCTGACAAGTCTAAACTGTTTTGTATACACAGACAGGCCGAAGCTTCAGTGTGTGCATGTGTGTGTGTGTGTGTGTGTGTGTGTGTGTGTGTGTGTGTGTGTGTGTGTGCGCGCGCGTGTGTGCACGTCCCTGTGTGTGAAAACCAGCGTGTGTGCTTTCAGGTGTTTGTTATTGCTGAACATGCGTTTGTGCAATGGTTAGTCTATGTGAAGGAGTGTAAAATTTACTGTACATGTTAAATTACTGTATATGTTCAAATGATAATTCTCCAGAGTGAGTCACTTGGTTTACTCTAAGAGTGCTCTGTTTACACAAACAGCAGAGACGAGTAACCTAAGCAGACACAAGTCCTGACACCAAACTGTCCCACCGTTACCATTTGTCCAACTGTGTGTCTCAAATTTACAGTTTTTCTCTTTGCTAACAACACCTGATCCCCTGAGGGCCTAGCAGGGAAATCACTGGTTTTCTAAGGAAGGGAGTCCCAGCTGATCTGCTTGAAAGCAGGGCGGTGCAGTGAAAGCATGCCGGGCCCGTAACTCAAGGACCAAACATTTCTTTGTTAATTGTTTGCCTTGGCAGCTGATTCAAACACTTAAGGAACTACTTTAGCGATCTGTCCCTGCCAAGAACACCCATGAATTTCAAACTCCAAGCCTCTAATTTTTAATGCAGACTTTTCATGAAAACCTTGCAGCCTCCAGAGCATTAGGTTTGTGGGTTTGAGTGAGGGCCCAAGAGGAGTTTCATACTCGAGACAAGCCCACTCTGGTGCGATGGAAGAAACTCAGTGACGGAAGTGAGATCTCACTCTCCATGCTTAATACTGACATGCCCCTTTTCAGTCTCCTCAGCAATCCAAACATCTGTCTGTGGATCAAGGATCTTCAGCTAGACTGTCATCGTCTGCATCCCTTTTTCTCTTCCGATTTTCTCAGCAGCCAGTCACCCACATTAAATGGCATTTAATAAAGTCACAAGGCCACAGGCACTGTAATTTCAGTCAGATCAAAGCTATTATTTATTCAGTAATTAATTTCACTTTGTTTATGCAGCACTCTGCTGAGTTTATGTGTGCTAAATGTGCAGCAAAAACATAACTGGTTTGCTTCATCCTCCTACTCCTTCCTTTTTTTAACCTCATCATGTTTTCCTCCTCTCTTTCTACCATCCACCCGTTCCTTTTCAAAACTTCCAATCAAAATATGAAATGACTAATTCTGAGCTGGTCGCGCAGAACCAACTTTAACTAATGTAATTCTGCCCACCTGCCCTGCAGGACTAAAGATGGAGTAAGAGCACATGAGTATTCGGTTTATACCCAAAGAAAAGGAAAGGGATCCTGCCTCAAATACAAGATTAAAAAAACCCTCTATGTAGTCTCAATACTCCACCACCATCAGTGGCCCAATAGATAAGGTACTGGCCTCCTAAACTACAGATTTTCAGTTTATGTGTTTGGCAGCAGCCATTTTCATAATCTTTGTATTACATACTGAGCAGCATTGTTGTTGATATCTTCACAACAGCTGAAGATTTCTGTTGTAAAATATTCAGGAAAAACTATCATTTCAAGTCGCTGCATCACTGATATTTTTAATTTGAGTAAATTACTGAATTATTGTGACTTATGAGTAGTGGTGGCTTGTTTTAGTGGTTTTAAGTTTGCTATACAACACTGAAGGCCTTTTTTTTTATACAGTAATACCAGAGTTGTACAGCTGCACATCTATGAGCGACAAATTCACATCAGCAAAAAGACACACACACTCACACACACTCACACACACACACACACACACACTCAAAGCTGACCGAAGGACTCCGACGTGAAAATCCTCGATAATGAATAAACCCATTGCAATGAATGTTGCCGTGGTAACCAAGGCTGAGGCACGAAGACGAACCCAAGGTGACCGACAGGGCTGATGGTCACCGTGGAAACCGTGGAGCTATGCAGACATACACTGAGGCTGAAGTTAAGCACTTTTAAGTTTTCTCAGTCGGCAAACTCACATGAAACACGCACACACACACAGACTGGCTGAGTGTCTGAACTCAATTCCTCTTTTATGAAACATTCAGGGACAGACCTTCAGCTGTACGAATGGTGGTTAGGATCTGTCGGATGTGATTTACTTTTAGTTTGCATGTGATGTTTTTGCCTTTTGATGCTTTCATGTGTGTGTACTCACGGAGTTGGTCGAAGTGTGTCTGTAGGCCATCTGGTCCTGGGACTGAACACACCATTCGGGCCTTCTGGAAAGTGCTCCACTTATTGACTAAACTCCTCTGGCCTCCAATGTCGTTCTACATGAAAATGACAAAGAATTTAATTGCATCTATTTTAACTGCAGGAGTTTCCACCTTTTTTAAGTTAATGATGTTCCAAATACCTGTTGACCTGTTGGCCTATAGAGCTCAGCTGTCAAATGTCTTACTTGTACAACGTGTGATATATTGGAATGGAAACTAATTTGGCTGTTGGTCAACCATCACTGAGTTGATACTTACTTTTTAAGTTTTGAAAATTAAAAAAAAAACAAAAAAATTTGAAAATCTGTCTGCAACATTCTGTAGACCTTTGGCCAGTGAACTCATAGTTTCAGAAGTATTTGCCAATAAATAAGGAAGGAGTAGTGACTGACATTAAATATTAATGTAATATATTAATATCAATGTTTCCTTGAAAATTTTGAAAATTTGTAAAAATTTTAAGAAGTCAAAAAATTTGTCTCCTACATTTTGTAGAATTGTGCCAATGAATACTCATGGCAGGTTTCAGAAGCTTCATCTTAGAAATATGGGAGGAGTAGCCACTGAAGTTAAACTTTCTTTAATCTTTAATCTTTCAAAAAGAATAATAATCTGCAAAAACAAATTTAAAACAGACAGATAAACAGCTATGAACTCACACTAACAAAGCCATAAATGTGTATACTTGTCCACACAAGGAAGCCCACACTACAAACATTCTTAGTGTATCTCAGTGCAAAGGAAGACACAATGATTGTGACAACCATAAACAGTCCCCTATACACTTCAAACAGCGCATCCATTCAACATCGGTTACAACATTGAGTGATATACAGTCGCCTGCTCTAACACACAGTGCAAACACACACACTGACCAAACAGCACGTATTCTACTGCGCAGGTAAACACATGTTTATGTAAACTACAGGCAGACGTGTTCTGACGAGAGTGTCCAAATGCACAAACTCAAACTACGTATGTCAAACAAACACAACTCATACCTTGCACACACGCGCCACTCTGGAGTAGAGCACCTTCCCCGCAGCACCTTCTGCCTCCTGAGCGCGCTCAGTGAAGAACACGTAGACCTTATCATCTTCTGGATTATCAGTTTCAGACAGCGGCGCTACCCGCACAAACTGGGCATCTGGAGAGAGGAAGTCACACACACACACACACACAGACACACACATACAGGCAAATTATAACAAATCAAATGTAACGCGGTCCGGCTATACTGATACGCACGTAACATGCAGCGTGCGGGGAATAGATAGAGCAAAGGGATGATCAAGGTGCAGTCAAGTTTACAAACAGCGCAGAGTCAGTATGTTTCTGGCTGTTATCAGCAGCTGACGTCGAAACACAGCGGCCTGATAAAACACCAAGCGGGTGTGCAGGAGAGGATTTTAGAGATGCTCCACGATATTCAGTTTACTTCAGAAAATTCAGTTTACAAAGTGAGGAGCAAAGAAGATGAAGATGGCTGCATACATTTACACCAGCCTAATGCAATGACATCTGACAAGGGAAGTAGAGACAGCACAGAGACCGAATGTATTGTTCACATCGAGGGCGACTGGTGATATTTTGCTGCTGGATAATTTTAACTGATTTTAGTGGTTTGTAACACCCGGTGACTGCATTATTGTAAGAAGAACAAGCTCAACAAATCTCTAATGTCAGACACAGTTGTGAGTTGTTCCACTCAAAGTGAGACTTTTAAAAGGAAGCAGTGTTTTTCTGCACTTACCCTGCAGCCAGGTGGAGTCGTACTGCTCAGTGCGGATGACGTGACGGCTGCCAAGACTACGGAAGAAGGCAGAGTCCCGGCTCATGAAGTCTGAGGTGATGCCGGCATACAGCTCTCCATCTACATAGAATACAGAATATTCTCACCGTGGTTCGTCAAAATATATTTAAGTCATGGCTCTCTTGTTTTAAACGTCCTCTAGAAATTATATGCAGCTACCACAGTTTGACGAGGAGTCAGTGACTTATTTTTGCTATAAACACTTTAAGCACATTTTTCCATCGGGTTTTCCTCTGATAAAATATCTAATTATAACTAACTATAATTATACACACTCAGATGATTCATTTCCACCTACAGGTTATCTTTTTCTCCAAATATATGCATTATAGTATATTCATTGTTTAGTAAAGTTAAGGTTTAAAG
Source organism: Pterophyllum scalare (assembly GCA_024447675.2). NCBI lineage: Eukaryota > Metazoa > Chordata > Actinopteri > Cichliformes > Cichlidae > Pterophyllum > Pterophyllum scalare. The sequence continues at coordinate 230,919 of JAMQGT020013277.1, forward strand.
AAACCGTCAACTTACCAACGACAGCGGAAGCTGTTTTCTGGAATGGATCATAGGGACATTTTCCCTTTCCGCACTCTGTCTGGCTGTAGGAGAGAATCTGATGCTCTGACTGTCAAAGAAATCAGACACAGAAGTCACTCACACAGACAGAAGACAGCCTTAAATTAGTCTTGTCTTAATTAATATCTAAATGTGGACATAATTCATTTACGAATACAAACGAATAATGCAGGCTTAACCACCCCGCCACAGATACACTCACATGCACGCAGTGAGCACCTAATTGAGGTTAATCGGGGTAAAGTGGAGGGATTTTAAAATGTGTGAAGCCCAGCGTTAAACCAGTCAGCACCACCGGCTCCTCTAAGAACCATGTCTCAACCTCTGCTCTGATCTCACATGGTCTTTCATGGGATTAGCTGTTCTCTGACACACACACACACACACACACACACACACACACACACACACACACACACAAAAACTAAGTGAGATGAGTGAGAAAATTCAGAACCAGTAACCTATTTCTGGTCAAACGATAACCCACATGTGTCATTATGATGAAATTACATAGTGACAGCAGCAGGCAGGTTTGACCTCTACAGTCACATTAACTTCCCACTGCTTTTGACATAAAAATGTCAAATAATGCATCCAGGGTAGTCAGGTAGCCCACACAGTGAAGCATGACTGAGGAAAGGAAAATTGACATATCACAGGGTGAACCCTGCTGGATGTGTGTGGGCATAGGGGCAGACACCACATGATATTTCAGCTGCTCGTAGGCCTGCATGTAGGGGCTGGAACGTGGCCTCTGAACACACACACACACGCACGCACACATGTCAGTGGGTGGCAGGAAAATGAAGACATCCAAAGAATAATTCTAACAATTTCTATATTTCTATTTTTTTTATGCAGACGACACCTAAAACCTGAAGAAATGAGTGGAGAAACACAACAAATGCACCCATAGGTGGTACAATTATACAGTTAACACCTAATCAAAGTGTTGGCCTCTGACTGTTGTTCCAGTAGGAAAAAAGAATAAAGGGGCATTTGCATTTAAATTTGAGAATGACATCAGTAAACAGTCTGGAAATTACATTCAACAGCACACATGATGACTGTGATGGTTCTGCGTTAGTGCGATACCTAAGGAAAAATGGAAGAGCTTCATCACATGGCTGAGAATGGCTCAGAAACAAAGGGAAGGATTTTATTGGGTTTTAATGGCCTGATTTGTTTTTACCAGACCAGAAACCCGCCTTTCTTTTAACCACAACTCTACAGCTTTATTGATTTTAGGAGTGGTATAATTAAGTCTGGCAAAGTGGCAAAAGAAAAAAATAATTATACATATTGTCTAGTATAGCAATATGTATAGTCTATACATATTGCGTACATGTATACATTAGCTCTATAGTGCATGTGAGTGTGTCTGAAGAGTTACCTGGTGGAAGATGCTGGTGGGTATGAAAGCACAGCGAGGGTTGAAGGCCCCGGTGCCGCACACATACAGGTGAGTCTGGTTAAAAGGCTGCAGAACGCGCAGGAAGTTTGCACACTCCAGCTGGACAGAGAGAAACAGGGAGCACAAAGTGAGGAAGAACAAGTGATGCACATTATTTCTGCACTACTGTTTAACTGCATGGATAAAGGTGTGGCTGTTTCCTATTCTTTGTTTGAATTTTTAACAAGAACATGACCTGCAGATCGCTCATTAAGTTCTGTTGAAAAACAAAAGCTGGTTATTAAACTTTGGCCCTAATGACAAATGCTCAGGCAGAAGGCTCTCATATTATACTTACTATGGACCCACAATCAGAGAAGTAGTCCTAAGATTCTGGATGTGACTGATTGTTAAGCAAACACCACCAAATGTCTGCCAGGTTTGTACTTCACTCACCTGAATCTTGATATCCTTGCCTGCATGAGAGCTGTCTTGTTTGTTTAGAGCTCTCAATCAGATACATTCAGCTTTAGTTCTGCCCTTGATTGTGATCTGTCCTCCTACTGTATTGCTTTATTGCTTCAGAGGTCTTTAGACAGTTCTTGTATGGTAGTATCACAAGGCAGCAGGCAGTGAAGAAAGGATGGAAGAAGCTGATATGGTTTGACCGGTAAGTCACTGATTCATATCTTCATAGAAACGTGTCTGAATGTAATTCCTTCCCTGTGTTACTTAATTCAGGGTAGCACAGTTATTGTGCAGTCTCAGTGTGTTTGCATGTGTATCTGCGTGTGTGCTTTTAATCACCTCTGGATCCTTTCCAGCCATGAGACACTCTTGGACACGGTCTGGACTGGCTGGCCAATACAGCTACAGAAAGAAACACGAGAGGAACAAAAATAAGAGGGAGGAAGAGATTTTATAAAAAAAAGATTTTTATTGCTCACTCTTCATTTCCGATAAAGGGCTTTGGGGGATTGGCAGGTGCTTTACGAGGAAGCGTGGCAGTGATAGTCAGCAGAACATGACTAATCTAGATGAAAAAGATTTTCATACCTCGCAGTTCCAAACAGATAGATCAGCTTTAGGGAGGAGAAAATAAAAACCAACTGGCAGAATCGCTGACTTCTGATAATGGGCCAAACTGCCAGAGCAGAGTACATGAATACAAGTATGACTAATTGATGTACAATTCTGACTATACCTACGCACACTGTAAATGTACACTGCAGTGCGGTTCTTATCGTAACTTTAAATTAAACCATGATAGAATATCGTGAAGTTGCTGCACCCTTGTATTTAGTCTGTAAACCCCAAACATCATGTTTTTATTTGATTTGTGTAATTACAGCATGTTGTTATAATGTTATCTCACTTCAACAGAACAACTGAAGCAACCACTGAAAACTCTGGCTCCATAGTTTCCGCTCTCTCGTGGTCAGACTTAATTTCTCCTTTAACCAGCAGTTTCTATTGGACATGACAGGCTCTAAGACAGGGGATCAAACCTTGGATGACCGAGTGCCAATTTAGGAATTAACTATATGACTGATGGCGGCATAGAAACAAACACATCAGTGCTAGTGCTGTGATTCTCAAACTTTTTCTGGTGGAGCACAGCAGCATCAGCAAAGTCTTTATGAAGTCACACTCATTTAATTTAGTTTCAGTTTACATTTTTCACCTGGTTGTCTGCACACCATCAACTGGGCCCACCCCACCAACCACTGGGTTAGTATTTGCAGTGTGCCTGTTCAGAGGATGGTGGTTTATGCGGGTAATAGTGGCTGTGGTCTGCTATGATGGCTGAATCAGAAAAGGTGATATAACTTTGCTGTTATATCATGTGACATGAACCGCAGATGAATGAAATGCACAGTTTCTTTTCTTGCTTCTCACGGTCTTTATGGTGGCCCTCGAAATGCATTTTGAGAACTCAGACTCAAAGGAAAATATATGGTATTTACCTCACTGTGTATGTGGGCTCTTTGACAAGGCCTTCAAGAAGAAAATAAATGACACTGTTCCAAAATTTTTTCCAGAGTGCGTAATGTATAAATGAGGCAGATGCGTGCCTTTTTGTGAAATTCTGAAAAAGATTAGAGTCCGAGCATAACCAAGGGCTACATGCCGATCTCTCTCTCTCTCTCTCTCTCTCTCTCTCTCTCTCTCTCTCTCTCTTTTTTTTAAGCTGTTTGAATCACTGCAGCTTAATAAAATCCACAGGTTCCTCCAGTCTTTGGCTTTTGGTCTTTTTATGTTTGGTTGCGTGACTTTTTTTTTTTTTTTTTTTAAACAGATGAGTTCATCCTGGGTTCAGGTAAGATAATCACATAAGAAAAGATACATTTGTAACGTGAAAGCAGATGATTTCACCATTTAACATACAGCATAATGGAACTGAAGCAATCAAAGCAGTGTTTGTCTTCCATTTGTTAGCTTCAACACATTAAACCACACTGTTTGTTTCAGTGTAAACTTAATCAGTGTATAATAAAAAGGCTATAATGGGGGACTGCTTTTATGTAAAGCCATTAAGGGAGGAAATAACAGAGGCTGGGGTTGTGTGCAATGGGGGAGAGAGAGAGTGAGAAAGAGGTGAGACTTAGTGTCAAATGGCTTCTACATGACTAATCTAAATATTTCCCTGAGTCAGTCATTCCCCTGGAGGGCAGGAGGGTGAGACAGAGATGCAATCGATACGATAAGTGAACGTCTGCACTCATCACTAAATAAGTCCCACACAAACTGCTAAGTGCTCTGAAGTAAACTTAAGACCTTAACTTTGTATGGCATTAAGAAAAAAAAAGACCCGTCTTAAAACCCAGCATCTCAACTGTAACAAGACTCTTCAATAATGAAAATAAAAAGGCTGGGCATCGATTGCAGCTTCTCCTTTTGTTTTTGTCTTTTAGGGGTGAATGAAGACGCGAAGAAGCGACACCAACTTGTAGAAAGTGATTAATGACAAATGGTGGTTTCAGGAAACAATTTCTGGATGTACACTAATTGTTCCACGATGCAGTCATTCCCGCAGAGGCCGGTGTGGAGCTGAGACCATCAGATTAGATTAGAGACCACAATCCCCGTTATCTCCAAATACCACACACTGACAGGAACATGGACCACCGCTAAGGGAGTCTCAACAGGTAAAGGCCGCGGTTTAAGGGATTTTACCCCTCGCTGAAAAACATGCTGGTTGTCAGTTTATACAAAATAGAAGAGAGAGAGTGGGGTTTTCTGTAAAGGGGCGGAAAATGCTTTAATAAAAATAAACAAGGCACAAAAAAAAGCTCGTAAAAATGCCACATTTCTGTCCTATTGGAGTAAATTTCAGAGCTGAGTAGGAAGAAAGAAAATGGAAAACATAAAAAGAGAGAAGAACAAACAATACGATATGCACAACAAAAAGCCACAAACAAACACTCAAACCCCTGGTGACCCTTTGTGTTACAGTGGCTGCCAGCTGTTGACTCACACAGAAAGAACGCCCTGAGGTTTTTCTGTTTTTTCTGGGGTTTTTTGCTTTTTATTTGCCCTGGTCCAAGAAAAATGTGGCTTAAATATTATAATAAATTATAAGGGAATCCGCCTGTGCCTGACTCAGTTTCTATAACAGACAGAGAGACTGCACATATACTGGGTATGAGTACGGGTAAAGTTGGGGGGAGATAATCTAAATAAAAACAGGATCCAGATTGTCTCAAGCAGCATTGATAAGAAACTCTGAGAAAATAAACAGAGATGTCGAGAACATGGCACTGAGTGATTTTAACACCACAAGGGAAAAAACTGCACACAGGCTGGAAAGGTATAAACGCACCATAAATACTGCATGTACAAATATGCAACTCTACAGCCCGCACGGAGCTGAGTTACGACCTGACTGTGACTATCTATCCTTATGCTGGCTGACTGCCTGACTGAGAGGGTGGCTGGCCAGTGTGACTGATGGCTGTCTGTCGGCTTCACCGGTTGTTTGTCTGCTTGTCTACCTGTTTGGCCCTCTGACAGTTTGCATGCACGTCTGACTGATGAGGGTATTGATTTGATCCAGCTGGGCAGGGTTAAGAAAGCCAGCACTCTTCGTGTCCTTGCTGTGACCCTGAACTCAACCTGACTGGCTGGCGAGTCATTAATGTGTCTGTCTGGCTGTCTCAATATCATGCTAAAGCTGCAGAATGATACTGGATACTGTAACAAAACTTCAACAGCTAACAGCCATCACAAAGTAGCTCTGTGTCTTGCAGCAAATCTCGCATTGTTCTGAATATTACTGTTGCGCTTGCACATTCCTGTGCATCACTATGTGTTGGGCAGAAACTTCATATAACTAAGCTTCACTTCAAGGGCTGTTTGATGAAAAAGCTCAAATCAAATACCGACTTACTCGCCTGTTCAGACTTTGCAGAGGTTGCTGTGTTTCCTGGTGATCAAAGAATGTGGTGTGCAGCTAACCTGGTGCAGTCTGAGCCATTATATACATATATATATATATATATATATATATATATATATATATATATATATATATATATATATATATATATATATATATATATATATATATATATATATATATATAAAATGTTGAACTATGAACCACAAAACAAGAACAGAGGAAGAAAAGCTGTGCTTTTGTGTAGCTAGACTAAGGAATTCAGCAAAGATAAGAGATTAGAGGGGATATTAGAAGGGTGTGGCTTTCCTCTTAAACCATCAGCAAATAGCCCTATTAAGTCTCTGACACATCAGCTATCTCAATCTGCTGTCATCTGACAGTGTGTTTCTGTGTGTATTTTGTATCACTTCTGTTGAATGTAGCTTTCCTTAAATGGTATGTGAATGTGCACATGCGTCCTGCAGTTCTAACCTTGCGTGGGTTTTGCGTTATGTCATCCAGACTGGTGGATAGAAGGTTATCCTTCATGGCCACGTAAAGACGTCTCCTGTCTTCATCGGGCAGCAGGGAGTGCAGGTCTCCCACCATTAAGGGCAGCGTGAGCAGCCGGCCATTCTGGATCAGCTCTGAGAAGAAAAAAGAGGGGGGAAAAAAAACACAAAATAAGGGGATCCATTCTTATCAGTTTTCAAAAATAAGCAAAGTCACCTGGACCAAAGAAATGGCACTGAAATGAAAAAATGGGTTGTTTCCAGTGAAAATGACTTGTCATATTCATTAAGTATTAAATGTACATTATGCTACACAAGTTCAATTAATGGAAAACTTTTGATTGTTTAGGAAAAAAATGTCATTAAGATATTGAATATTGTTTTATATTTTAGCTAGTTTGTAAATGATTATAGCAAAATGTGGAAACAATAAAAGGAATTTGACTGGTTTCTGTGCTTGCATGAGTGGGGCTTTAGCAATAGATTTCACAGCAACTACCAGCAACCTCATGCAGCCACTTCTAACCAGTCGGGGAATTTGCATTTTCCCCTCACGAACGGTGGTTGTCATATGGTCACCGATACATCTCAAGGCCTAATCTGGCCATTTCCTAAGCAAACAAAATAGACCTTCCAGCACTTTGACACACAGCCTCTCAGAGGGTTTTCCTTTCATAGTTTGGTTAAACTGAGTGTCAGAATCAACAATAAATACAGGTTTTCAAAGTAACAAATTATGAGCCTTATTAAAGCCAACAATGACGCAAGGAGATCATCAGTCAGATCATCTTCAAGATAAACTGACATATTGTACAAAAACACAAACAATCCCACACCTGCAGCACCTATCACAAACGCAATTGTCAATTGTTTGTCTTGCTGCCTCATTTTTCTTATCAGGCCGGACACTCTGTTCAAACAAAGAACACTGTAATGTATCTTTTGTGAATAAACAAACACTGACAAACAGTACCTGAACATCTCTAGACAGACTGGATGATAACAAGGGAATTTGAAACCAAAGATAATGAGAGCACAGATTGCTTTTTTTTTTTTAAATGATTGCACCATTGCACCACGTAAACTATGAGAACTATGGTGCGCGAGATCGTCCGATATCCGAGCAAGGACAGAAATTGCACGTCCGTCTGTCTTGTGTTAACTTTCATATTTTAACTGCCGGTTGCCAAGTCTCCTTCTGTGGATTGGACTTGGCAGCTCAAAGCTAAAGCATAAACATATACGCTTTACAGCATCACCAGGAATGGCTTCACACATTGGCAGCTCTAAATAGCAGTGAGAAGTAGAAAGAGCTCATAAAACCTGTTTGAACTTAAAAACCCTGGAAATTTGGCCCACAGTGATGATGCACTGCATGCTCTTGTTTATCAACCCGGCTCTTCTGCGATGCTTTAAACCAAACTGACAAGAGATGCACAAGAGCAGATATTCCAGTTTTTAAACCCAACCCAAAGATGGACTGGAATATTTGTGAAATATTATAGTTTTATCATGCATGGGTTTGGATCTTTAAGCTGTAAGCATATATGTGGTGCAGCTGGTAAACCACAGCATTTATTTTTCTTCATGCAGTTAAATCTGAGCAAACATGGAGCACTGATTTATATTATACACAACAGCTGTATTTCCATCCAAAGCAGGGAGTTTTTTTTGGGGGGGGGGTAAAATAAGAGTCTCTGGTGGTGGAAAAATCTTCTTAAAAAGTTGCTAGATCCTTGGCAAAATTACCTGTGGAGGCACGGTTAACATAATTTGGTTAATGTTTCTTATTGTGGCAGGAGTGTGAATATGTATTCATAGTTTTGCTACTGACACCAGTAGTACAGAGGAAATGCAAAGCTGTATTAGAAAGCTAACTAAACGGTTTTTGATGGTCTCAATCAAATTTCAATATAATCTAATAAAGTTAAAACCTGTTCAAGGTTTTCTCAGTTTTGCCAATTTGTACCAATATTGAGTTTGACTCAGACAGCAAGGAAAGAGATCAGCAAACACCTTTCTGTAGAACTAATAAATGAGAAAGAGAACATAAAAAAGAAGGGCCTGACAGAAACAGAGAAAAGGTGGCTCAGGATCAGTGAAAGTCCCTGAAACTGACATACTGCATAAAAGAAATTCAAAGATAGATAAGAAATGGTAAGCAGCAAACTGGCACCACAGCATATTTGTTGCTGCTGAAGTTAATACTTGTTTGTTCGGGTAACGCTAAGAGTATTTAAAATCTAGCGATACCAACTAACCACAGTGAGCTGCTGAAAGGACAGATTTCATGCTCTTTGTTCAGATTGACAAACACCAGAAAAAAATTCCTGCAATACAAACAGCTGAACAAGACTCTCAGTTTGCACCAGAACTTGCGCTACTTGCATTAAAAAGAAAACTTTGCATGAGGCTGAATTTGAACAGAAAAATTCCTCTATAGGCATTTTGGGCAGCTTCCAGAGCGCCCTCAGGCAGGCAAACTGGAGGGATTACATATTTAGCCTGATCGAGAAACGCCTCTGCAATTCCCAGGACAGGTTAAAAGATGTGGCTGGGTGATGCCTATGCTATTTATCCAAGCCTACGCCTACCCACTGGGGGTCACAATACTAATACTGAGGGAAACACTTGGAAACACCTATTTACGGTGTAATACCCTAAACATGGGATAAATCAAATTATTTGCAAAAAAAAATGATAGCTCACTGTTGAGCCACCTAAAATCACAGAAGGGGAAATTCCTAAAGCGTGACAGCCTGAGAATTACATAAAGGAAACATTCTGCTGGCCCAACTGTAAATGGGTGGCTCCGTTAAGGTGTCGTAAATGCTAACATTCACGCCACACAGCTGTTACTTATTCTAAACACATCAGCTCCCATAGATGTGGTTTTTCCTCACTTTGTTAGCCAGAGCTGCTGTAGTCATACATGTGTTCTGCAGTCTGAAATTCCAGTTCAGCCATTTTTTTGGATGCATTTTTAACTGGTAACAGACAGCAAGCAAAGAGTGTACAAGTCTATCATGCTCAAATAATTTTACAGGAACTTGAATCAGATCTATTTGGGCCCTGTCCAAATTCATCAAAATGGCTAACACAGTGGGATGACAGGTTCCCACAACTGTGTCCAATTAAGAAGTTTCCTGCTGTGAGCCCATGCGACTTTTTTCCCAGTTGGCGTGTACAGTCAACTGTTGACTTTTTTGACGTATTCGAACAAGCAAACATTTGTTCCTTCTGAAAGGGCAACTATTAATGAAGTTGATCAGATTGCACAAATTTGACCTGCACTGTTACCGTGCCAGGAAAAAGTCTAAGCCGTCCAAAAAAGCAAATTTACAGTTTGCCAAAGACCAGGTCTGCTGGAAGACTTTGTTCTGGACAGATGAATCAAAGATAGGGTTATCTGGCCACAGTAACAATGGACATTTTTAAGACAAGCATCATACACCAAAGTGTGGTGGGGGGAAATATTTTTGGGTTGTTTCACTGCCACTGACACTTGGCAGCTTGCATTCGTCAATTCAACTATGATAGGAGAGGATAATGTGAGGCCATCTGTCCAAAAGTTTAAGCTCAATCAGAAGTGGGCCTTTCAACAGAATAGGTGCACAAGCAAATCGACCACAAAGGTTTATGTAATGGCCTGGTCCAAGCCCAGATTTAAATCGTGCTGACAATATTATGGGAGGCCTTGAAATCAAATAGAAAAACCTACTTGCAACTGAAGGAATTTTGCATGGGAAAATGATCAAAAAAAAAATTTGTGCAATATGACGTCAGAGACGGGAGGAGAATTGTGCAAAATGCCTGCAAGAAGAAAGCGGAAAATGCTACCCTATCAACGAGAATACTCCAGAATATTGCAGTTGTTGATATGTTTGAATAAATTGCTATAAAAGACTTGTTTCCAAATATTTCAAAAAGTCCATCTGGATTTTAGATGAAGAAAAAAACGTTGTTATTGCATTAAAAGGTATTTGTTGTATCTTTGGTCTTTGTGTTACCATCTGAGAGCTGCATTGCTCAAAGTGCAGTGAAAGCCTGAAATAAAGGGTAAAACAGCAAAGGTGAAGGAAGAGGGGCGAAGTGGAAGAGGGGGGAGGCGGGAGAAGAACGACAGCGGGGAGAGAAGATGAGAGAAATGACACGGCAAAGTGACAGCAAGATGAAAGCGGTCTGATGGGTGGAGACAGTTTGGAGATGAAAATGGGAAAAACGTCAAAACACAACATGATGACGGACAGCTGGGGGGGGGGAGATGAGGCAAAAGGACAGGAACAGAAATCTAGATCTGAGAAATTAACAAATATTGATGGATAATGATAAGGGTGAGCAGGAAGAAGAGAATGAAGAGGAACAAGAAAAGACAGGTGGGTATCGGGCATGCAAGGTCGATGAGGGCAGCCTGAAGAGTTTGCCTGCGAAAACAATATTGCAGTGACACGGTGGGGCAAATGATGGGCATACGGGTGGATTGAGGAGGAAGTGGAATCGTGGGAGAAAGCAGGATGAGGGGGAAGAGTAGCCGAAAGCGTGACAGGAAACCGTGCAATAAAAAAGTGAAAAATGATGGATAAATAAGTAGACAGAAGGGGGAAATAAGATGGGTGAGAAAGGCAGATGAAAAAAGAGCCAAAAGGCGAGATGAGAGACAGCAACACTGCTACGATGACAAGATGAAAAATGGTGATTGGATGGAAGACAGGTGGGGGAAAGAGCAGGGAAGACAGTGACTGTGGGAGAAAAGAGGAGAAAAAATGGCAAGGAGGAGGAAAAGTACAGACGCGTGGCAAAAAGAAGACAGAGAAAACGGGATGAGGAAAAAGAGAAGGAGGAGGCGAGAGAAGAAATGAAAGAAAAATGCTGGAGACAGAAATTAGAGCAACTGCAGCATGCTGACAGTCAGGCGAAAACACAAGAGATGGATGAGCAGAAAGGAAATTAGTGTAGAAAAAGCGAAGAAGACATGACTCAATGGAAATGTGAAGATAATGCGAAACAGAGAATGAGGCGCAGCGGGAGAGGAACGGCCTTGCACACGAAAGGTAGATAGCAGAAACTTATACTTGAGCTCAGTGTGAAATCTCACTGGGTACTTGGTTAATATTCAGCAAAGAGAGGACAGAGAGGTAAACTGTTTTGCTGCACACTGATCTGAGCTTCATTAATCCCAGAGGGAGCATCAGCGGCGCAAAGAATGCAACACAACCGGGAGTTTTAGTTTGTCGTGCTCAAACTTTTTGATGTAGTTGGCCTCGGTTGCAAACAATTTGCGTGGAAAGTCCTTACAAAACCTTGATTAAGCTGACTGCCTCCACACCCATCACCTGCATCTTAACAGTGGATTTTAACAGTGAATTGCTGTGATGGCCAATATAAATACTGGGAAAAAACGAACACATGCCCTTTTTTACCACTCCATTCATCACTGACATACTGTTTCTGTTCACTGTTAATCAGTAAATGAACAGTGAGCAATGCACTGCCATCAGTTTCACTTGACTTGAATTCTTCTGCTGCCTTTTTCTCATCTAATACAACTGAGTAGCACTACCCAAAAACAGCATGCAACATTCATCAAAACACTGGAAAGATGCACATCCTGGAGAAGCTCTGTGGTGGCTTCAAATGGTTTATGTTTGAAAACCATGCTGGCACTCATTTTTTGATGCATGCTCAATAATCCAGGTACAGAAATCCTAGAAAGTTGATTCTGTTCATTTGGACGCTGCTTCTAGATGAACAGAATCAACTTTCCGGGGTTGGCACATATTCATTTTCAACTCGTGGTCTCTGTTCTTTACACGTTCCTAAAAAAGCTACTTTCGACCGCTCCCTTATTCACAAGGGGTCACCACAATGGGTAGCTCTGCGTGTTTGATTTGGTAGATTTTTTACGCTGGATGCCCTTCCTGACAGAACCCCAAAGGATTTGTGCCTCCAACACTGCTGGATTTCAATAATAATAATAATAATAATAATTCACTATTTTTGTCAAACTCTGGTGGATTTCACGCCTTGCTCTGACTATCCGAGCATCCGGCACATTGTCTGAATTACAGCGTGTTTGCCACAAGAGCAGCATGACCTTGTTTAATTCAATATGAAGGGAAGGGGGAAAAAGTAGCTTAATTGAATGTGAAACCACCTCTGCAGTGAAAATACCGGCACCGTTCAGCGTCTGTTACTGTCACGAGACGCTATTGGGTAAGACAGGCTGAGGTACAGCTCACATACTCAGTTTGGAGTTCATTAACTCAGCCTTATATCGAGGAGGATGACACTCAGATGTGCAAGAAGGGAACTGAGAGTGGATGTGCCAACACACACACACACACTCAAATCCAGATATATTTGTTTGCAAAGATGGAAAGTGGGTGCAATCGGTGAGTCAGCAGCACATGTTTAATACTGAAGCAAATTTAGATTTTGCATCCACACAAACACATACCAACCCATTCTCTCCATTTGGTCACAACTCTGTCTTTATCCTGCACACCCAAACACACACACACACACACACACGCACGCACACACACAAACACACCCACCCAGGAAAACTTTGCACCAGTCAGACGTCTACCATCTTGACCTCACCACGATGAATGGCTCTTATTCAATATGGAGGAAAAAAAACACATTCTTTTCTCCACCGTACATGCACGTACACACACACACACACACACACACACACACACACACACACACACACACACACACACACACACCCTTGACTCAGTTGTGAAACACCAGCTGCACCCACCCCACCCTGACTCATGGGACAGTTGCCTTAGTAACGGCAACCAGGCCGACATAATTTTCAATGGGGGGGGGGTTGAAGGGTATCTCTTGGCCTTGCTGCCTAAACCTCCACCCCCTACCACCCATGTCTCTTATACGCACACACACAGATGAATAATCTGGCCCACACCTCTCATCAACACTTTGGCTAAAACACACAGAGCAGTCTGGAATGATGGAGTGTTGTTCCAAGACATCGAGCCATTTAGGTAATGGGAGGGCACACAAACACAGACACGCTTTTATGTATATACTCACCACACACATTTACAGATATTTCATAACACAACAAGCATCATCTGTGCCCCCCCAGCCCGTTTGTCTACATTCAGCAGGATGTTTACACAGCAACCAAGACTAAACTCTTTGGCCATTATCAGCAAAACACGGTGATGGAAAGTCAACCAATGTCACCTCACACCCCATAAAGTTCCTGAATGGAGGCGTTTGAGAAGTCACAGTCAAAGTGCAAGAGAAAGGGAAAGTTTCATCTGTGGCAGGTTGTGAAGAGTTTATTGACCCAGAGGCTAACTTTGAATTTCCTATTTATTTATTTATTTTAAGTGATTCTCTGCTCCCTTCAAATCAAACTGAAAGCTGGAAGAGCAATCTGATACCAAAATAGTGAGTTGTCATGTGACACATAAAGCAAAGAAGATGAGAAAAACATCAGATGGAACTTTACACGCTGAGAAAACAGTTTTCAGAATTTATCATTTTGTCCTCAAAATGGCCTTTAGTTTAAGTTCAAGTGAGTTTTGCAAAGGTCACATAAAACCTCCATCACATTAACAGGCTGTCCCTCTCTTTAGGCTTTTTTGTAATGAATTTTCATAATCAAACACTGAGGTTTATTCTTGTGGTTCTACCATTTTCTACTATTCTTACTATTCTGACTTCCAAGTGTAGCAAAACATTTAGCTCAGAAAGACTCTCTTTATAACTGCCTGTTAGTTTTTATGATCACAGAAGTCCGATGGATTGTAGTGAGTACGGCACTATAGAGGGAGTGGTGTGCTTAAAAAACAAAATAACATAAAAATCCCCAAACATTGCACATACCTGCATAATAATATCAAAAGCTGTCCCACTCAATTAAGACTAGTCTTAAAGAGATTAGAGAAAGTAGAGAAAATGAAAGTGGTAAATCTAATATTAAAAATAAAGAACCCACTTCTTCTGATCCATTAAAGCACCACAATCTGCTCATTATTCACACACTTGCAAGTGTCCGTGCAAGCTCTTGCAGAGTTCAACCACTCTTATCAGCATCAAGTTGACAGGAAGGTCAATGAGGGTCGTGATCTCTGATCGGAGCCAATTGGCCTATGACTCCCGGGACTTGGAATCAAAGACGGAAAAGGTTAAGATGTAAAAGAACAGACATGCTAAGACATAATCCTACAGGTCCATGCAGAAGCACACACATGCACACACACACACAGATAATGTCTCTGCGTGAATGGTTCTTTTATATTAGTGCAACAGCCTGCCTGCCCTTATTTGGCTCCATGAGTGTTATTATTTATGTACTATTCATTTTGTGGGTCTCTAAGTGTGTTTCTATGCGTGAGTGGCTGGATATTTTTATCCATGGTGAACATTAGATTAAAGGCTGCTGGTCATGGGAGCTCTGATGGACCTTGATATGATTAGAGCAAATGTGTGGCGTGTGATCCAGCTAAGAACATTCCTGCATTGGCCATCATTCATTCACGTGCATGCACACACACATGTACACACAACATTGCTCTTATGATCAAATGAACAGGAGGGGAAAAAATATGGTGCAACAGTGCGGCGAACATTTTGCACTGATCAAGCTGTTTTCAAATCCAGTTTCGCTCGATGGTGTTTGTTTTGGTATTCTGGGAGACTGGTAAGCAGCGTAAACCTGCTGGATGCTACTTTTCCACATAAAAGTTGTAGTTTAGGATGGATAAAGGAGAAAATGTTAAGTTATCCTCTCTGTTTTGGAAGCCTTGACACAGCAAACTATGCATAATTTTAAATTGATCATAGGCTCTATGTGCATTATGTCATTTGCTACACGATTCACAGACGACATTCATATGACACTAAAATTAAAGAGTCAGAAATGAGCTCTAATTTACTTTCTATAAATAGTTCAGCTATAGATGTCAGGACTACACTATAGGGACTAATTCAGACACAGTGCAGTGACTGGTCTGCAGCCTACAGCAGCAGTGACCTGCTGCGTACGTGGGCTGCTTACAGTGAAGGCTGAAAAATCACTGACAAGACATATGAGTGTGAGATTTCTCACTTAAAATAAACTCACAATGCCCACAAACATATAGCTTTAAATCATGCCATACTAAGTTTTAAGGTAACAACGAAGGAAACATTTTTACAGAAGTTGAGATTCTCACAGAGGATGGTTACTGGTATGATAATGTCTGTAGCGGTTACAGCCTATACCTGCCAGGCTGGACAGTGAAATGGCAGCACCTTGGCTGTGTGCATCAACTGCAGCAGAACATCTCCCCCATCTCCTCCTCTGTCAGCACTGTAGAGCTAATTTTCTTGTGCAGAGAGTACTTGTCTTAGCATCTGTCGTTTGGAAGTAAGTTTCATAACAAATTTAGGAGATGGTCGGAAATGTTGCTTGTTATATGAGATGAAATAAAAAGCAAAACTTCAAAAACGAACAGATAAGTGGCCTGTAGAGATTTCTGTGGGGGTCTGTGTGTCCACTTTGGCGTTCCACCCGAGCAGCCACATCTGGGGCAGGAAAAAGAAGTTAACTGAAACACGGCTGAGTACCAGACAACTGCAGTTCCTCAAATGGCCTCTTAAGGTTGGCTCCAAAAGCAAGTCAATCCCCACAGGCCCCAACATACCCAGCTTTAGAGCTTAAATAAATTACTGGAATTTACAGGCAAAAGATAAATAAAAATTTGGTCTCCTTAGCTAATATTTCCCTTCCTGACAGCTTTAAAAGTCATTTTTTCCATTTACTCATTTATTTAAACTGTATTAAGACCTAAGTTATGCATAATAGGGCGCAGTCACTTTGACCACAGGTGGAAGCCAGCACAGGGAGCTGCCTTCTGAAGCTTTTTAAATGCAATTATCTGACAAATAATATGTGATACAGCCCGTCCAAGTAGGCTCCTTGTTTGTCGAGTCAGATTTTTCATTTTTGTGCTCTGTCACTTACCACTAATTACCATGTTTATGTGTTACACCAGTACCATTTATGAGTGTAGCTTGCTAACCAAATTTGCCAGTGCTAGATTATAACTTAGCACTCTAATCTAAATGTTGGTCACTCCCAACTCCAAACAGGCTAAGACAAGAACAGACACAGTGCAATGTGTAGCTACGTCAATTTTGTTTTCCATATCCTCTGCAGTTCCACCTTTATGACTTATTTTCTGTCATGTTTGAGATTTCTTCTCATGGATGTGACTCTTTGCTCTGAGCTCAGGTGAGCTGTCAAGGTGAGGCTGGGAGCCAAAGTGCAGGGATAACAAAATAAAAAGGAAAGGAGCAGATGATGAGACTGAGAAGAATACATCTGGTATACGGTACAGTGAGTGTCAGCACAGTTCTTCCATGCTAGCATCACAGGAACAGGTCAGGGCTGAGACGAAGACGTGGTCCTCTACACTGCTGGGCAGGTGGGATTTGTGTCGATTTCATTAGCTAGCAGGCAGTTTTAAGGATGGAAACTTTCCCTGTTCAGTGTGGAACTTGTGACTTATTTCAAGAATAACAGAACAGCCCTGTAACTCTTTCAGAAGTTGGTACCGACACATTGAAAAGTGAGTGGCTTATGAGAGGAAATTGAAAGAAAAGATGATGAAAGAATCAAGTTGCTATTTCAATTGTTATCTCACTCCTGGGAGTCCAGTTTTATTTTCCTGGTGTCTTATTGTAAGTTCTTCCACATCCAGACACTTCACTTGTAGCTGCATGCATGCACTAATATAACCATAATAATAGATTTATGGCACTTATCATTAATCTATCCAATTATAATCTTACAGCCTAAAGCATGTCCATTTGAGTCTGTTTGTAACCTGCATAGAGTGTGTAGTTTTGTTGCTCTGTATGTGCGACTGTCTTGGTCCGTCTGTTCGTCTACTCGCTGAGCCCCGGGGAACTTCAGCTGTCTGGTGCAGTGTTCCCAGGGGGAGGACTTTGTTGGCTGCGCCACCAGAGGGGGGTAGTCTTGGTGTAGGCGAGGAAACCGGGGCTACATTTCCTGTGGAAATGGGGTTATCACTTCACCAATTACTGGTGCAATTACAGTGGGAGGCCTGCAGAAGCCTGGGAACAAAGCCCATAGGCACACAGATGGGCACTCATGTGTGTGTGAGGACTTCTGTTCGTGCGCACACAAAATCATTTCTAGCTCGCAATAAAATCTAATTGACTCCTTGTTTTTCTCATTTATGCCAAGTTCTCGCTGCTTTACATCTTTCACAGAGTCCCCTGGCTGTGTTAGAGAAGGCCATCGCAGTGCCTTAAACTCCTGCTAAGTGTCAGCATCCACAATGAGCAGTAATGATGAATGAAACGCCGACATCCTATGTGAGGCATCCCAGATGCAGAATTAATCGTCTGCAAAATAATATGCAGGATGCAACATGAATTCGTAATACCTAGCTCTCTAGTTTGACCAGACTGCATATATACCGGCCTGATAATCTGTACTTGCAGGCTGGCACCGTCACTCATTCAATAATTAAAACTTTTTTCTCCTTTATTGTCCCAAATAAAAGAATCCTCTCCTTTGGGGGGCATATTCCATCTTTTCTCTTTTTCACTGTTCTGCGCAGACTCAACTCTTCTCTCACATCAAAACATACTGTATGAGCCCACACACAAACACACACGCATACCACAGCAGAATTAAAGCCAAACACACAAGACACACTATATCTGGACTGTGTCACTAACAAACCAGACCCACGTGGACAGCTTGACCTCTGACCTTAGAGGGAACGATTATTCATCATCATCATCACCAGACTGCTCGTTTAGGTTGCTGTGCTGCTATGTGCACACACTGGAGCCCATCCGCTGTTTACTTTTACTCTGATTTGGTTTTTTGTTTTGTTTTTTAATTAATGTGAAAGAAGGATCACTGAGAACTCATTGTTTTCATCTTTTACTTTATATTCACACAGTTACATGCAGTCTTGTGTGGGAGCTGCCCAGGGCAGAACAATTTTCTTGGTTAAGTCATTTGCTAATGGCAACAAGAATAAATGTTTTCCATTGAACAGTTATAACTTGTCTCTTTTCTCACCCTGAGCTTCGCAATCTGAGATAAAAAAGAACTGGCAAAAGACAATTAGGTCTGCAGTTCCAGGTTTGAGACTTTGCTGAGTGTTGTGTCTGTATTTTACCAGTATATGTATCATTTCTCACATTGGATGGACTGAAACATAATGTCCCAGAGGTGCTCTATTTGATTTAAGTCAGGTGAGCATGGGGACTAGTCAATTATATCAGTTCCTTCATCTTCCAGGAACTGTTTGCATACTCTTGCCACATGAGGCCAGACATTGTTGTGCACCAGGAGGAACCCAGGACCCACTGCACCAGTGTAGGGTCTAACAAGGATTTCATGCTAATACCTAATGGCAGTCAGGGTTCTGTTGCCTAACCTGTAGAGGTCTTTGTGTCCCTCCATGGACATGCCTCCCCAGACCATCACTGACCCATTACCGAACTGGCCATGCTGAACAATGTTACAGGCAGCATAATGTTCTCCATTCCTTCTCCAGGCCCTTTCACGGCTGTCACATGTGCTCAGGGTGAACCTGCTTTTGTCTGTTTCTGATTATTTGGTCAGAGGCATTCACACCAATGACCTGCTGGAGGTCATTTTGTAGGGCTCTGGGAGTGCTCATCCTGTTCCTCCTTGCACAAAGGAGCCGATACCGATCGTGCTGATGGGTTAAAGACCTTCTATGGTTCTGTCAAGCTCTCCTAGGGTAGCTGCCTGTCTCCTGGCATCTCCTCCATCCTCTTGAGACTGTGCTGGGAGACAACCACAAAGAAACCACTGATGTTCCATCCTGGAGGAGTTGGACTAACTATGCAACCTCTGTAGGGTCTAGTATACCCTCATGCTACCAGTACAGACACTGACCCTAGCCAAATGCAAAACTAGTGAAAAAACAGAAAAGATGAGGAGGGAAAAAATGTCAGTGGCCTTCACCTGTAAAACCATTCCTGTTTTGGGGTTGTCTCATTGTTGCCCCTCTAGTGCACCTGTTGTTAATTTCATTAACACCAAAGCAGCTGAAACCAATTAACAACCTTTTTCTTTTTTTCTTTTTCTTTTTTTGAGTGGTGCATATAGTTTAAGGATTCTTCGAAAAGAACAGTTTGTATGAAAAAAATTTTTTGTAATCCGTTAATACTGAAAACGTATTGAATGTGAGTTTTTTTGGAACAAAGCTGCAAAACTCAGTTATTTTTTCCTCCTGGATCCAAATTCATAAAAGTTTGGCTGTATCACTTTAGATTCAGTTGAGTCAGTATGACATCTGTCTGTTATTCTGCTGAGTCTGACTCTTGAAGTTCATGACTCTGCAGTGGACTCGTCCAAAGAGGAAACAATTGCCCTTAGTGGTCTGGACTGGTGACAAAGTGTTTAAAAAAAATCACTACTGTGTTGCTGCATAGACTGTGGGGCTGCACATTATACTGATGAATTTGCTTGGCAGAAAAATCATCATCCACACTGACCTGTGATGGTGAAAAATGGCTGTAGTCTTTAGGGTTAGGATTTCGCTCAGCCTTAAAGTATGTTAGACACGCAGTGTGCTTCATGGATATTTTTAAAATGAGCAGCAATGAAAACAAGTAGCTGTCCCCTGATGGCTGTGGATAGCCATGATGTCTACAGTGATTTACAGACTTTGAGGGTCAAACTTGTGAAGAATCTCTGCTGTAAAGCCAGGCCAGATGATCAAACACACTATCTGCTACTCTACATCCTCTTGTTTCTTAAACAGGAAAAGGAAGTCTGACTTCCAACCTTTTGTGGCACATGTCTGATCTTTCCACCACTGGTTAAATGGAGAGAATCTTATTCTTGTGGTTTCTTCTTCTTTACAAAGCCATGGGAAAATAGAAGGTTAAACATCAGGGGCTGTTTTCACAAACATTTTTAGAATAATCTCAGCAAGCCCCTAACTTAGTCTCAGTCTCTTTAGCAAGGAGTCCTTCGTTAAAAGTCATTCATAGTCATTCGCAGGCCAACTGTTTCTAGCTCTTCTATGTGATTGTTCAAAAAGTGTGATAAATAATAAATAATAAATAATGGGCATAGAACAGACAGTAAAATCCAGACATAATCATAGAATTTAGCCTCTATTATGCATTATTTTATGCCTTAATAAAGTGCATGCTATATTTAGACCTAAAAAAAATGTTTGAAAACATAGACACACGTCAGTGACCCCATGGCAACCTCGGCGTGTGAGGGGAAAAATGGGTATCCCCTGACCAGTTGCTGAGTGGTCGCTGGTGGCTATTGGCTGTCACCAGGTGAAATTGGTTGCAAAAAGGGTCCTGCACCAAAAACCTCCAAAAACCTTGCCTGGAAGATGCCAACTTGTCTGCAAACACTTACCATTTACTCTCCATGCTGTAGTGTAACTTGAACGTTTACCTTTAAAGTGAATGTTGGGCCCTACCGTTGCAAACAGCATGTTTAAAACGAAGGGCACAACTTTAACTCTGAAGGCAAACGGTCTCTAGTTCTGGTTTCTGTAGCACTTTTCACAGTTTTGCTACCACTTGTTGAGTAGTTTGTGAGTATTTGCAGACAAGTTGGTGTCTTCCATGCAAACTACTAGTGGTCACAGCAATAACAAGGAGTGATCGCTAGCATGAAACTCTTTGTGATTGCCACAAAGAGCGTTATTATAGTGATTGCCAGTAACTTCCCGACAACAATGTACAACAGGCTAGGGGAACACATATTGTTCCCTTGCAAATGGTGGTTGCCAGATGGTTGTCAACAGGTCTCCAGGCCTGTGTCACTGAGGCCTAAAAGAAGCGTGTGGCTAGCTAATAGCTAATAGCAAACCACTAAGTCACTGCCTGGTATAAAGGGAGAAATTTGCTAGCAGAGATTAGGCTTAGGACCATCAGACCAATACACATGTTTTTTAGACAAATGTATTTTTACGAGAGAAAACTTTAAGTTAAACACAAATATACATTTACAGCCACAATTGCTAATAAATCTCTGTATCCGCTACATTTCCACTCTCATATCCTGCATTTCCAGCTTGCTCTAATCTACACCTAATGAGGTAAACTAATGGTCAGAGTTAGTATTAGCACTGCTGATCCTGGCTTCCAGCTGGTCAACACATCAAGTGTGGTTTGTGGATTAAAATCTCTAATGCTGCTAAAGTGAAGGGAATGCTGTGACAAATATACATCTGGACACAGATGAAGTCTGAAATAGTACAAAACACCCCAATAATTTTTTTTTCCCCATTCGTGACTCTGAAGTGTCAGCCCATTAAATATAGTTGAGCCAAGCATTCTGCTTTCACTGCCGCCTCTTTACTGAGCTTTCACTCCAACTAACTTTCAGTACACAGTAGAACAAAGCTAAACTCCCTAAGCACCTGTAAACAAGCCCTGAATAATGAGAGTAAAAATTCTGTCTCACACTTTTTGAGTGCCGTTGAAAAGAATTGCTGACACGCAGAAAGAACCATTAAGAAACTCAGCTCTAGCTTATTGACAGCTGGTCAGATTGGAGCAAATTAATACTTAAGGGAAATGGAAGAAATATGAAGCTTGTGTATTTTTACCTAATAACAGACTAAAGATAGCACTCATATATTAACACCAGAAACCTCTCGAGGGTAAATTTACAGCATGTCCACTGTTGTCATGGGTTGCTGTTGCCAAAGCAAGGGTGTAATTAGACTCTATTTGCTGTCTTTGTCCAGAAAGAGGAGAGACCCTCAGCCACAGAGTCCCTTGATCAGGGTTTTTGAAGTCTCAGTAAGCACCTAAAGTTTAGTTTAGGTCCAGATATTCTGGAAGAATCATTTTAAACAGCAGAAGAGGGTGAAGTCTTTTCAAGAACCTTGGTAACAGCTATACTTTTCAAATTAGTCTGCAAACAACTACTAAATTAAGGACCTCTTCCAGAGAAAAGGCTGTCTTAGTCGAGTCTTTTATGAAGCATGGGACGAGCAAACAGCTGCCGTTTGACTTCAGCAATGGCAGGCAATGGTAGTGTCACCATCAGGGACTGGTGCCATTAAAATTAATAACAGAGAATATCCGGATTCTGTGCCAGATACCCATCCCAGTGAAATCCAAGTCTCAGCAACATCCTCTGCCCAGAGCCTGGAAAGCACTGGCCTAGATAGAAACAGATCTGAAAGAATAAATGAATAATGAAATATTGCTGGATTTTAATATCCCTCTGCAGGCTTTTGTACTTTATTGGGACACAGAAAAGAGAAAGGTGAGGCTGGAGAAAGGGGATGAACTTGTGTACGCCGGTCAAAAGAACAAGAAACAAAACAGAGTCCCGTTCTTAACTCGAAATGTCAGTGCAGTAGTGAACCGTTTATCTGCTTCTCTGAGATGAAAACACACTAACATACGACATACAATAAGACATACGATTAAGCTAAAGAGTTAGCTCGCTACAAAGATGCTAACAAGCCCAAGCAGCACTAACGTGTGTATTGAAATTAAATCCATACAAAACTGTGAGGTGAGAACAGCAAGTTTAAAACCAGTAAACCATCCTATCTTTCGAAACAGCCTACATTTTCTTTTTACAATCTCTCTGTATTAATTTAAGGCAAACAGTAGCCACACATGCTGACAGTTGCAGGCTTGTGTGCCTCACAGACAACACAACTGCATAATATGTTCTTCTACATTATCAAAACCAGTCAGCTCTTTAAACATCACAAAGATAAAAATGAAACTATTTAAGGATTTGTCTTAACCACACCTTTTACTTGTGCAGCATGTTTTCTCTCTTAGCAAGCCTCGCCTGAATTCTGAGCAAACATGTGTCGGGACACTGATGAGCTAATCTACTGTGTATAATAACCAAGCAATTTGCATTTTAATAGCATGCAATTTAAAACGACTCATTACATTCACATTACAATGTGGGCATTTGTCCAGAAAGAAACAGCAGGATGAGTGTAAATGCCCGGATTACACCCATCACAAGGAATCAGCGGGTTTAGAGGTGAACTATCAAAGCCAGTTTCTCCATTCGCACCAAGCAAACTCACATGACTTCAATTCCAATACTCTCTAGAGACTGACTATTATTAAATGTCTATGGCAAACCAATTCATGAAGTGAATGCCACATGAATAAAACATGACTCAGCCTCTGTGTGAGTTAATAGATTCAAACTCACTTGATAAGCCAGCCACAGCTCCTCTGAGGCATTTATGAAGTTTTGCTGTGTTAATGTGGACTCCTTATATTCTCCTGTGATGTCTTCCTTAGTTTCAAAGTTGGGACAGGGGTGCTGATGGGACGGCAAGGGACTGCTTTGTTTGCATTCACTGATCACGGGATGGGTAGGGGCTTGTATCGATTGCGCGTTTGTACATTTCCACATATGTGTGTGTCTGTTTTTACTTATCCTTGAATTCGTGTGGCCGTGTTCAGGTATACGGTGCTACTGTGTGCATGATCCCTCACATGCTGTATCCAGTGTGATTAAAGGTTCATAGGTTCTGTGTGCGGTAATCCACCAAACAGGTTTCACCTCACACATTCCTAAGGTAATGAGTGTGTGTCTGTATGTGTTCCTGTGTGGTACACAGATCGTATCTATAACTGCCATTTTCCCTCAAGAAAACCACACTATCATTCACTGAATGGCTGGGATAATGGACTCATTATACACAAGTGTGTATGTGTGTTTGTGTGTGTATTTGAGAGTGAATAACTGGGATAATTTAGCCATTAAGAGATAGGTGGGGGTTAGGAGGTAATCAAGCATGTATTTAAGTATTCAAAGCTGTTTTGTTTTGGGGTTTTTTTGTGGGGGGGTTTTGGTCAGTAATATGTCTTTGACTGTGAAAGGACCTTTCTCTCTGTCAGACTGACACTTCCTAAAGTTGTGTGTCAATATCATGTCCACATGTCCCCATGTTCTGTCCAGATCAGTACAAATACATGCATCCTAAGCCAGTGACTGAGAGTTCAAGTCACAGCTGTTGCAGTTGATAGATAGAGTAGATAACAGAAACTGTCTCCCTACATATAATAATGAAGCCCCAGTGGCCTAATGGATAAGGCACTGGCCTCCTAAGCCAGGGATTGTGGGTTCGAGTCCCATCTGGGGTGAATGTGTTGCTTTTTAAAGTAGTTCAGACAAGGCTTGTGGTCATAGCTAAAAGAACACTAACCTTCGCCGGCAGTTGGAAATAATTATCTCACATGCTCTATCCACCACCACAATCTCCTCCTGCACTGCCTTTGTAATTCTATAATAACTAACATCTTTTCTTGCTCCTGTAATAATTATTACAGCCACCCTTTTGGGGTATTTGTTGAAGCAGCTAATGGTTTTTTTAAAATATTTTTCTTGAAATAAAATCCTTAGACTCAAAGAAAACACCTGGAATGATGTGAGCACCCATCAGTCTATCCAGTCATTATTCTAGCCCCAGCCTCGGGATTGTGAGTTTGTGTCACAGCAGGCATGAATGGCAGCGGAGGAAGCGTGGTAGTTCAATGATCCAGAGGTCAGTAAGGCTGGTGAGCGTCAGCATTGTTGCTTTATTGTGTCACGGCTTTTGTCCCATGGTCCCAGTATTGTACGCCCTTTTGTATTCTGAGCTGTCTCATCAGCAGTGCTGCGACCAAAGCCCCAGCCTGATGGATGAAGAACTGTCCCTCTAAGTCAGGGGTTGTGGTTTGAGCCAAATCTGGAGCCTAGAAATAGTCATTTCTGAGCATAAAGTTTCCACAGTGGGTTTTTGTGTTGTGAATCCATGCATTTTAAAAAAGGAAACTCCTTCATAGTCTGTGCACTTTCAGCGCCCTTGTTTGTAAAATTGCGTTTTAAATATTAAACAGTGTAAATATTAATGCTTTCTCTGCAGTATAGTCATCATCTTTTTCTTCATATCTCGCCTTTCCCTATAATTTGACTAATGTTAAACTTTATTAAATTACTGGTGTAAAATCCATCTCATGTGCCATTTATTTTGTTTATTTTTTCATCTTCTGTAGCTTTTCTCTCAGTCATTTGTTTTACTCCATCACCATTTTACCGCTGCTGCAACACTCACTTAAGTCTGTGGGATGCTTTTGGTTTCCGCTCCACAGCTCTTTGTAGTAGCCAATTTTCTTCAGTGATAGGGTGAAATACTTCACTTAAATGTCAGACTCTACTGTTTTGTGCTTTCCCCCCCCCAATTGGTCATCTGCTGTGTATCCCAAAGGAAAAGGAAAATCTAAAGGCACAGCATCTCTAAGCCGCCAAACAACATTTTGAGTCAAAGTCGAATTGAAGTCGTTTTGTAATTGCAGCGATTCCATGATAAAAAACAAAACAAAAAAAAAACTCCTCCCTGTGTCTGAGGAAAACCTCTGCGGTGATGAGAAGGGAAATGACACACAGAGCTCCCACAGAGAGGGAGAAAGAGCGTGCACGCACACCTACACACACACACACACACACAAATGTGCACAATGGCATGATGGTGGAAATGGAGGCCACTACAATAGACACATCATACTTTTCTTTTTGTTCTCTTTCCAGACACAAGCACACTGACCACTGTAGATGTGACACACACACCCCTGCGGTTCAAAGTCATGAGGATTCGCTTCAAAAGAATACACAACAAAGAGTAAAATGGGCAGAAATCCTGGAAATAAAACTGTTTGATTTAAGTAAATATGCAAAGGTCTTCAAACACACGCACAACACTCAACACACACCATCTCCTATCCAAGCATATGCACACATGCATTCAAGGATATGCAGGCATCTATTATATATGTAATGTGTGCACACAGACACACACAATCAAAACTCACTCACTCACTCTCTTCACATTTTCACATCCAGATTTCATTAGAGCCAAATTCCCACCTGGGAGAATCCAAAAAGATTTCCCTTCTACCTCTCTCTTTACTTTCTAGGTCATGATTGGTCGACTCCAGATTTATAGGACGTAGTCGCGGACCCTCTGAGTCTCGGCTTATGCAAGAATGTGTAATCAGCTGGTTTCTTAATCAACGGTGGCTCTGGTAAACATGATTAAAGGGAGCTGAGTTTACCTCGCTGTAACTAAAGGCCTGGACGCCTCAAAAATCCTTTTAATTTGAAAGGGATTCACCAGAGTCGAGAGGGCAAATGCTTAAATCCAAATCCTGTTTTAATTACAGGATTTTCCTCAAAACTTTTGACCGTCATGTTTGTTATCCCCAAACAACAAAACCCAAAAATGGGTCAGAGTGTTAAGTCCAACCCTATTCAGTGGTGCAGAGAGCATCGAATACAGTGTCTGTCACGCACACATCACTTTAGAGCCCCCCTATTCTCCAGCGAGTCAGACCCCACCCCACCTCTGCGTCCACAAGGTTAAAACAAACAGCAAAAGCGGAGCAGCGGATGCAGAGCAACAGCACCCTTTTGTAGTCAACTCCAATTCACCACCGCATCAACCTGTAACAGCTGAGTCTGTGCTCTTTTTCAGCACTAGCGTGTTGAGTCAAGAGCGTGAGTTTATGCAACATGCAGAGTGATACAAGCGCACTGCACATAGATGTGCAATGAAGCTCTCTACCAATAAACAGCTGAAATTTGAAGGAGTTATGGCTGCCCTTTCCCTTTTTTTTATAAGGAGGCTCTGTTGTGTGCGTCCATCAACCACCGTGTGGACTTTACTACGACGGACAGATCGGCCTGGGGCCAAGAAATAATTAATTCACTGATGATCTGAATCTGGGATTTCTGCCATGAGATAATTATTTCTTTGTTAGCCATAACTGAAACTAACAGACAAAGACACTTTTCCAAATTGGAGGAGGGGGGTGAGGTGGGGTGGTGGGAGGTTTTGGGGTGCTGTCATGGAGAGGGTCTTTTGGCTTTGAAACTTCATTAGCAAAGTGATTCAAAGGGGCTGGCAAAAGATTTGAGTTCTACAGGAAATTAATCTAGAGGCAATAAAGTACCTGCTCTATAAGAATTCTCCATGCCGTCATTATGCTTTAGCTGCTGATAACACTGCAATGGGTATTTTCACAGTCAATGAATATCTGCCAAAGAAGCAGCGAGTGAAGGTCTTCTCATAAAGCTGTCCACTATAAACAACTGAAATACAAATACAACAGTAATAAGAAGCACCAGCTGACAAAGTCCCAGTTTGGCCAAGGGGAATCGTACACAAACACTAAACAGTAAACATCCCGCGATTGGCTGGCTCATCTTTACCTGCTGTGCCTTCTGCAGTTACGGTCGCATACCATTTCCCTGTGCAATAAGAGCCTATTTGAAACACATCAGTCTCATAAGTGCTGCAATTAAATCACTGACTTTCTTTTTTTCCTCCTTGCCACATCTGATTTGGCAGTTTTATAAGACTTTCAACTTTCAAGAATATTCTGTTATTATTCAAAAGAGACAAAGGACAAAAGTAGTACTTTTCAATTAAAGTGTCAGACCACATAGCGAGAGGAGAAAGTGAGGTGGGGCTAAAGACGAGGCTGTCACACTCTAAACGAGAGGATGATTAATTAAATACAGGTGGTTAGAGAGATGGAGGACAATGTAGGAAAGAAAAGAGATCAAAAAGAAAGACAGATGGAGACAGGTAGAGGGACGGAAAGGCAAGTGTATAATTTATCCATGTAATTGCATAACAGTGTGTGGGCATTAATAGAAGAACAAAGAAAGAAAAGTGAAAAATGGCAAGTGCTGCATGATTCCAGCCACCTGCATGTAAGGAAAGATAAGAAGAAAGCTAAGAAAAGGACGTGTTGCCTCTTACCAGAGTGTGTGAACTGCAGCCTGGGCTGAGATGCTCTCCATGCTCCTGTTAAGGTGGCCCCGAGGTGGGCTAGCAGGGCCGCTGCCACCAGCAAATACATCACCCTCCTCATCACACACAGCGAGTCCAAGTCTGGGTTCAAATCTACTCGATTTGGGCAACTAACACAATTTCAGACAAAATCTCAGCTCGGGGGGGCTAACCTGCAAAAGTAAACTGTTCAAAACACAATTTGAATCCTGTGAGCATCTAAGTCCAAGTCACAGTGATGTCCAAGTGTGTCAGGCTCGAGTCCAAGCTCCTTAAAATAATGCACTGATTTTCATAAGAAGGCAAGAGCAGCATTCACACACAAACTTTACCATCCCTGTGTCTGCGATGGTATATGTGCATGTGGGCTTCAGAGATGGAGGCTAAATTCATTCCAAGAAAATAACTAAGTCGTCTCTCTGCTGCCTGCTCGCAGCCTGACAGCTTTCTTCTGTTCTGTCTCTCGTCCCGACTCCTCTCTACATGTGCTGGCTCTCTCTCTCTCTCTCTCTCTCTCCTCCCTCTCTCTCTCTCTCAGGAAGGAGGAGGAGAGCCCAGATCTTTGTGGCCACACATATGCAGACGTGCTCGCCTATTCACTGCTTCGGGAAAACCTTGTTAAAGTGGAAATGAGACAGAGGAATCGGCTTTCATCTTTATTCACCGTTCTCTCAGTCTGTCTCTCCCTCTCTGCCTTTCCTTATTGACTTATATGACTCTCTCGCTCACTCTTTCTCTTTCCTCTGATTGCTTTTCAGTAAGAATAGAACACTTATCAAACCCGCTGATTGCATGAGATTACAAAAAAAGACAGAAAGGGGCGGCTGATGAAATATCCAGAAAAATCATGATTATGAACCAAGATTTTTTTTTTAAAAAAGCAACACGTATACATAAATGTATACACATTTATTGGTTAAGCCACTCAGTGAAAGCAGGTTTTCAGGAGCAGTTAAAGTTAAGTCTAGTTTTTCTGACAAGTGTGCAGGTCGGTAAGGTGAGACTAACTCCTGAAATACAATCAGGGGCTGAGCCAGAGGTGCACTATTAGTAAATGAGAGAGATCTTACAATCACTTCCAAAACAACCCAACTCCTGTTTTCTCTCCAAACTTTTCCCCTCGGTCTCTATTCTTATTCTCATTATTTTCTCTCCTAACCCATATGCAGTCATTAGAGAGCCCGTGCCTTCTCTCCTGCTCTGTTATTATCATTAGATACTGACTCACTGGAGTACAGCTGCAGCGGGCTGAATTTTTCACCAGCTCAAGTTCAATCGCAGGCTAGCGGGGACAATTTATTCATTCTCTGGGATAAATAATGAATTTAGGTTACGTGCAAATGAACAAGTATACGCGCCCTCTGAGGATTTCTGGTTTGTAAATGATTTATTCTCCGAGCTTGTTTGTTATTGCATAATTAGTGCAGGTTTTTCTTTAAATATGACCCAGCGGATTCATTATGTGATTAGATGTCCTCTGCCTTGGTGTTTACACAACCTCATAAGGCTTACAGTTCACCAGGGTCGAATGCGGTCAAACCCACTCATTAATTAAGTTATTCAATTAGTGAAGGAGGAAAAACTCTCTCTGCATCTATAGAGAGTCCGCTTGTGATGACACTATGCACTACTGAAGTGACCTTGGGCCAGATGTCACTGCGACTGCATCTCTTAGTGATAAAGTGATGCTGTGGACCATATTTGGGGAAAGTAAACTACAAATCAAATATTCACGTGCTGTTTTGTATCATTTAGTGAACGTCCATGATTATTTCTGCACTTACGGTACTGCCAGCAGTTGCAGAAGTCTATAGCTTACCTGTCGTTGCTGCAATGTCGGTCCTTGTTTCAGCCAACCCAGGATCACCTGCCAGTAAAACAGTGCATATAGTGCTGTTACTGTGATACTGTTATCACGCCCCACACTAACCGCCCAGGCTAGTTTTGACATGTATCTTAGACAAACAGGTAACACAAGACACACAGATGCTGTGCACTAGATATGCAAATGTTTTGTGTATATGTGTCCTGTCAGTTGTTTTAAAAATTGGTTAGCACTTTATACTACAGCCCTCCAGATTTCACACAGAGCATCAGAGTATTTTATCTGAATTTAGGGTCTAATCTTATTTACCTAAAGTGACTTATGAGAAGGTATACTAGAATAAGGAGGTTACGATTAACTTTTTTTTAATAAAGAATGAAAAAACTTTTACTATATGTGATTTTAGGAAGTGAGTAACTTCCAGGTATTTTAGTAGAAAAACAAACGATTTCAATCCTACAAGTGTTGCTGAAGCTTTATCCTCAAAAGCTAAGGTCAAGCCTCTCCACATTACTCTCCACACCTCCAAAGGTAAGGCGCACACACAATGTAAGGTGGGGAGGTTATGCCACTCCATAATATGGCCTTCAAGTCAGACATGCTGCAACTGCAAATGAGGAAAAATGGGATGCTGGAGTAATCATTCACACGTGTGAGTCACTGAGTCACCATTAGTTGTCTCCTGATGTGCCTTTTGTAAACGGTTGGTTGAAATTGTGCAAGAATTTGCCTAAAGTTTGCCTTTCACTTGTTCACCAGCAACTCAATAGTACTGCTGACGATGCAGATTCTCCTTCAGGGGCTCATGATACTGATGTTCACCTTTCTGATGAGAAAGATTTTTTTTTTTAAATGATAACACAAATCCTCCATCCACTGCCTTAAAACCATCTTACTGGAACCTACTAAACCACCAGGTCATTAGGACAGGATAATTAGAAGCTCGTTGCCAATTTTACCAAAGTCAGTCTACTTGTTAATTGCAACTAATGACCTCCCAGTCAGCCTGAACAAAAAGCCTCTGATTTCTCTCTGACGCGTTACGTCATCTGTCAATTAGCAGCTGAGCTCTGGCTGTTAAGACCAATTGTTAGTGGTCTTGAATCCCACCGCAGCTATTCTCTGCAGACCAGGCACACACAGACACACGTCCATTAACTCGTGCACATTCCCCGAGTTTCATGAAGTGAGTGAGAATGCAGCAGTTAACGAGCAGCCCATTGTCGTCCCGTTTGGCTCATGCTCTCCTTTAAGGCTGACATGACACGCACCCCGATGTAAGCGACTGACACATGACAGTAATGATTCACAAGCTAATGTAAGTGATGTAAAAACAAACAAGCATCAGCTTCATTTAAGTGGCCTTTTGACGCAAATAATCACAGACTGAGAATCAACACTGGAGCGCTAAAGGGTCAAAAGTTACACACAGCAGCCGCGAGCACGCACACACACACACACATATATATAGTCATAATTAGCTCGAACCATTGTCACAAGGCTCGTTTAATTACAGTTGTAAATAATAGCAGTGTTTAACTCCTTTATATACAGCTTGTGCACCGTACTTCTCCTATAACGCTGAGAAAAGTTTCAACCTTCTCTCACAGACGTACCTTTATGCTTTTTTTAATGACAATAAAACAACGTTAGAGTATTAGATTATTATTATGAGTATTAGATTGAATCAAAAATATCAAGATGTGGCAAAAAGAAAAATTGGCTATAATTTGGTCAGGGTACTAAAGTGGAACCCGTATGTGTACCAAACCTAATCAGCACATTGGTTATGTTACAGAGACCTTCGGAAAGGTGGGACTATGCTGCCATCTTACGTTTCTTCCTACCGCTTACCTGAATGTGATCTCGTGTTTTGGCCATCCCGCGAGACTCCGGGATAACAGCCTTAATTTTCCACCGGCACTGTTGTAATGATAACTCTGTTCCGCCAGAGGTCAGTCAGAGATTGATGGTCTAAATTCAGCGGACTACTGTAACAAAGACATTTTAAAAGGCTACTATGGTATTTATTTTAAGCATATTTTAACTATATGCATACTGAGTTTACTGTGAAAAAATATGTATCCGATTAGTGCTGCAGCCCCGCCGGTATTGCACTCCATAGCATCACTAGAAATAGATCCTGGATCCCAGGTTTCCCAGAATTAATTGTAGATTCCAAATTCACTCCTCATGTTTGTAATAATATGATTATATTGACCTAAGTGAGAGGTGTCTTGTGATATGCTTTCAATATCCCAGTCAGATTTTAGAATATAACATAGAACCTGTAACTATGTATGCCTGTACCGTTCTATGTTAAACTATCATTTATGCCCGCTGTTATTTGGTTTAAGCTATTTTAATTTGGACTAAATATATACTTTTTAATCAGCCTGTCCGGGATTTAAATTCTTTACCAGATGAGATGGAGTTTATGGCAGGGTGGAGAGAGTATTTTTGGAGGGAGTGGACTTGACCGTTCTCGTCCTGCGCGCTCCCTTCATGATGTGTTGGAACCTTTTGTGCGGGGGCGCGGCTGGCGGCGGCGCGCTTTCTTGGGGAGAAAGATGCTAGCGAATTAAAAGTAGGCCTAAAACATTTGCTTTTTTTTTTATTAAGTAACAACTAAGACATCCAACTGTAAGTTTCTTTATTTGTGTATTTATTTGTATATGGTTTTTTTGTTTGTTTGTTTGTTTGTTTTTGGTGTTTGTTCTTTTTGTTTGTTTTTTGCCGTGAATCTTAAATCTTGTTCTGCCGGAGAAACAGAGACAGGGACACAGGGCGTTGTGCTTGAGCGTGCGCCTAAAAATAAAACTTTTGGAAACAACAGAATAGGTGGGTGTATCGATGAGTCACAATCACGGGGAAATCCTTGTCATACCCTCCGTCCAAAGTCATAACAAAAACTACACCGCAGACGCACACACACCGAGGACCGAGCAGCCAGCCCTTCCAGTCCAAAGGCATCACCGAAGATCGTCTATTTGAACGATGACTATCAGTAAAGTAAGGGCGTGACACTCAAATCCTTGGTATCAGCTGCCGCACACATAAGCCTACTGACTAAGAATAAGAAAATACACACTGGTGCGGCACAACCTTCTTCTAATTCATTACGTTTGTTTAGATGACATATAAACGAAACCAGTGAATCAGTGTGTTGAAGAACTGCTGGTTTGCCAGACCGTGAGCAGACCGTAAAGACCTCAGTACTGTTTGTGACTGGAAAAATACTGAATGAATGTTCATTTATGGGGAAAAAGATTTTCTTTTATCACTGATGATGATCCACTGTTGTTTTATACGGGGGGGGGGGTCATGGGGGGTCATGGAGGGTCATGGGCTGACAACAGCCCCTTGAAGGATCCCCCCCCACCACATCAGTATAATATAAAGCTATCCAGCATCATATAATTACTTGAAATGATCTCACATTAAAGTCATATGTACAATCAGTAATAATAATAAATAAATAATATAGACTATAGCATATGAGTCTATATAATGAGTATGTTTATTTGAAGTGTTTTAAATGCAGTTTGATTGTAGAACTTGTGCACTATTAAGCTTCTTGTAACATTTAGCTTAAGTAAATGGTCTGAGCATATATTTCCCCACTTTCAAAACAATCAAACTGATATTTAAACTAGCAGACAGAATAAGTTAATAGTACTAACTAGCTTAATGCACAGTTTATTTACTCTCCGTCCAAGACACTGTTGCTGCAAGGGTAAAATTAAATATTTCTGCCCTGACCTAGGGGTCCTCAGCCATTATTGATATTAATGTTGGTGTGGTTATGTATCTTCGGCTAGAGTTAAAGAGCACTGAACCTCACATGAAATGAGATCTTTTCCTGTCGGGAATTTGACACAATGTTTGTTGTTGTCGTTTAGCTTTACCATGAGCATCTTCTCAATTTCGCATTGAGTGATGGTGTGTGGTGGATTTGGATGGAAAAGGGCAGCACGGTAGTGCAGTAGTTAACACCATTGCCTCACAGCAAAAGAAGGTCCAGGGTTTGAATCTGGCCGGGGCCTTTCTGTGTGGAGTTTGCATGTTCTCCCCGTGTGTGCACGGGTATTCCAGCTTCCTTCTTAGTTAGTGGGGTTAGGTTATTTGGTGATTCTACATTGCACGCAGGTGTGAATGGTTCTCTGTGTTAACCCTACAATAGACTGGTGACCTTCCCCAGGTGTGCCCTGCTTTTGCCCTGTAACAGTTGGGATAGGATGAGGATGACTGGATGATAAACAGTGTTAGGTCCTAGGTGCTAGCTTGGCTTGGGTAGAATATGGGGTTAACTGTTGTTTTAATGTCTCTGAAACGACAGCTGTTTAAATCTTACTAGCCATATAATGTTAATGTATAATGATGAAAGCTTCTGCAGGGAAAAGTAATTTCTGGTGCTGGTCTGTAGAACAGTGAGCTTGAAAAGCGCACACAGGTGTAAATAAGGCCCGTTGGAGGAGCAGCAGAGTGAGAACTCTTCCTTCTTTCCTTTTCTTTTTTCTTTCTCTCTCACAAGTCGACCGTTTCGCTGCAGAAAACAGGCTCTTGTGTAACCCGCCCCCTCTCCTTTTTCCTAGCTCCTATTGGACGCCTCGCTTCTTCTTTCTCTTATCTCATTGGACAGGCCGGCCAGGCAATGAGCTCATATTGGTTAAAAATAGTTGGGCCCGTGCGCGGCTAAAAATAGAGCGGTATATAAAGCTGGCGGTTGAGCCTCGCTGCTTGCTAGTCTTCCCCGGCTGTCAGGCGAAGGTGTCGGGAGCGAGGGAGAGGAAGATAGACAGACAGACAGACAGAAAGAAAGAAAGACGGGAGGGGAAGGAGCCATACTGAGGAAGAAAGAAGGCAGTATCGTCACCCTCCCCTTCAGCTCATTCCGCTACAAGTGTTGCACCAGAGACAGCACTATGTCTTACATGCCACCAGTTTTGGGTGGAGTAGGCAGTGACGAACTTCCTTCCTTCCTCTTTGACTCGTGGGTTTCGCTGTGAATGTGTCTCTAGAGAGCCCCAGTCATTTCCTCCCGAGCCAGCAGAGATATCACAGTTGAGGAGGTGCTTTTAATAAATAATGAATACCCATAATGTGTCTGTTTAAAAACATCGTAATCCATTTGGATGTGCTACTGGCTACACCAAACTACTACAGTGGCTCCAACATGTTGCTTCTTGTGTCTCAGTGATGTATTTGCTACCATGCAGATGTTGAGCTAATAGTCATAGAAAGTGATAAAGCTTGTAAGAAGCATTTTAACATTATTATTGCAAACTTGACTGACACTGAAACAGATGAGATCATAAGGACAGGAACAGTGAAGTAAAAAAAATAAATAAGGCATAGCTTATTGTTTCTGGATTGAGTCCTCCTCTACTGGAAGGTCAGCGGTCACAGGGAGTCCTTTCTCTCACATCCACCCACTGTGCCTCTTGTAGTCCACTGGAGACCTCCTCCTACAGGTTTTCGATACCATTTTATCCATCATCCTCCAACCATACCGACAGTTCTCCCACATATCCTGCCAAAGGTGACTGGGAAATATATGTATAGTACTGTGCAAAAGTCTCGACCCACCCCTCACTTTCTTGTATTTTGGAAAATGGGAAATAAGTGCAGTGATTTATTGACATGTACAAACATACATGGAAATACAGTATATCAGGCAAAAACTGTATAACTAATAAGCTTGAAAGTCAATATTTGGTACGATTCCTTTATTCTTCCACAGCCTGAACTCTCTTGGGCAGATTTCTTGTCATTTCTTTAAGTAGTCTTCAGGACTTAAGAGTAAAGCGGGAGGCAGGGCCTTTAGCTTTCAGGACCCTCTTCTGTTGAACCAGTATGAATTTGAGAGACAGACTGAGTTTTCTTCCTGTTAAAAGGGAGTTTGTTCTTCCCACTGTTGCCACGTGTTTGCTCATAGGGGGTCATTTGGTTGTTGGGGTTTTCTCTGAATTAATGTAGGGTCTTTACAATATAAAGGGCCTTGGTGATTTGGCACTATATAAATTGAATTGAATAGTTCTCCAGCCTTCTTAAAGGACATTCAAAGCTCTTCTTTGCCTTTTCTTCTGATCTCTGCAAGATGATGCCACACTGCTTCAATAACGTGGAGGTCCAGGCTGTAGGGAGGCAATCCATGACTGATAGTTTTCCACTGCATGTTTTTCTGTACAGGTAAGCTTTTACTGCATTGGCAGTGTGTTTGGGATCATTGTCATGCTGAAAAACTGTTGCCAATCACATGTTTTCCATATGGTATTGCATGGTGGATCAAAATCTGATGGTACCCCCCCCCTTCCTTAAGAATGGCTTCTTGACAGTAGATGGATCAACTGAAGTGTCAAATGTATCTCTTAGGTAGTGGTTCATCTGCTGTAGATAGTTTTTTAGGCTCGACACTTCCTCCTTTGTCCTCCACTTGTCCGGTTTCCTCAAATTTTTTAACAACGCTGCACACCATGCTAAGTTTCCAGCTAATAGCTTGGTGCAACAATACAATCTTGTGTCTGTCAAACTGTAACAGTACCACATGTGGTCTTCACAGCATTGTTTTTAAATAATTAACAAAGGATCCAGAGTTTCTGATCTCCCCTTTTTGAAATGTCCCTCTTTCACAGCATTTGTCTTCAGGCCTGGCATCTCTGTGAATATTAAATGAATGCTTAATTTCTGTTCCTGTGTCCTCTTGCACTCTGCCTCCAGCAATCATTGCTCTCCAAATCATAATTTCTGTGTTCAAATTAAAGCGGCACAAGAAAGGAACTGACACAGATTTTTACCAGTATTTAGGTGGCACCATTTCACTGCTTAGAAAGAATGTACATGTGCTAAATATAGGGGTTTTTTTTCCCTTCTAGAAATTACACAAAAGTGTATGTAGGCTCTGCTCCATGCGAGTACCATCCTGCTCATAAATTTAATCCGTTTTATTCCTGGATTTCCACTCCTCCACGCTGCATTACACAACTGCTGTGAGCCGCTGGACACAGAGTGGCACCACACTCCGCACACGCTCGCGGCTTCTCGATGACTTGCTCTGCAACATCCAGGACCATCCCACACAGACTCAAACTGCCTCACCTCAGCATCCCACACACTCTCTGCAGCACAGGCCTCAGTGTGAGAGTGCTGGCACATCATTTCTGAGTGGTGTGGCGTTACTTTCTGCTCTCCAACCAGCAATCATCCTAATGACTGGTTATTTATCAGGGTTATGATCAAACTTGAATGAGAATGAGCTTTTTATTTAATCTTAGCTTATCCTGATATTTGGATTTGGACAGTTATCGTTTTGAGTCATAGTGGGAACACAATCTCATCACTGACACTCCACCCTGTTCATATTTCTCCACGTTGTTGTAACTGACCTCAGACCATGGATTAAAAAGAACGACCACATTCTGTAGCACAAATTGAGCATTCACAATCACGACTTATGGGAAACAGTGAGACTGAAGCATCCTGTTTGAGGGACTAAATCCAACCTTGAACATCTCAAGATGCATCCTGCAGGTCGTTTAGACCTGCAGAACCATACCATAAGCTTAGTTCTTGCTGCATGTAACCCAGATTTGAGTACTTTGCCTCACGCCATCCCACTTTGTCTTCTCTGAAATATACCTATCCAATAAAGGGTTAAAAAAAAAAAGATTACGCTCCATTTAAAATGCTCTATTGCATCTCAGGTTGTTTCACTTCCCCTCAGCTGCCTTCTAGATCGTTCTTCACAGTTTTACTTTCATGTATTCAGAGGTAGCATTGTTATCTTAAGACATAAACCCACCAGTACATTAAACAATAAACCATCAATCCATTTATATTACATGTTTATTGACTGAGCCCAAGTGCTCTTCTCCAACCTGGAAACGATAATGAATAGGCGCTGTGTGTTATAGAAAGTAATTTATTACACAAACCAAAGCTAGTTTACAAATAGTTTCCAGTCATGTGCGTGTGTATAGCCTAGTATGAACAAACCCACATTTTATATTTACAGACTTTGCATACAGCTTGGTTTTTCCTGTTCCTTTGTTTACATCACTGCTTCAGCATCCAAAGTAAGGACTTAAAAATACAATAAAAACTAGAAATAAAATTGATTTGTACATGAGACTAAAGTTTGCTTTCCTTTTGTCTTTGCAGCCAAGAGTGTGTTCAAAACAAACAAACAGAAAAAAAAAAAGAAGCCAGCACTAAATGGTCCTAGCGATGCTCTAGACGGGCAGCCGAGAGGCCAGCCTTTCTCCTGACTGCCCAACAACAGCATTTGGCAGGATGATTGACTGGTCATTACAACCAACTGTAAATCATCAGAAAGATTCAGGTAAAGCGAAGGAAAAGAAAAAACTAAAGCAACACGTAAGTATTCCCTAGTCTTCCACCTCTTATTTTTAAATACTGATAGACAACATGTTTATGACTTTTCTTTTTTAAAGAAGTTGGAAATAAAGTATAAAAAAAACACCACCACAAGACTGGTTTCTGGAACAGGCTCCTCCCTGTAGACCAGGAAGAAGAACAGGAGGGCACAACACTGTCAGAAGAGAGCCAGAATCTGTCAGTAAATGCACAAAACAAAGTCAGGAAAGGTCAGTGGCTAACCAATGCTCAATTTGACTTGCTTACTCTTTCCTTGTTTTTTTCCTTCTTTTTTTTTAGAAAAACATTAAAAAAACAACAACAAAAAAACCCCACACACACCCATATTAGCAGCAGGTGGCTAATTCTTGCTCTGCTTTAGTGATGTGACTCACCTGCGGCTTACTATACAAAAATCCTTTTTACTGACCAACCTGACAATTCTGGCATTTTCTATTCACTGTGTTCTGGACAAAAAGGTCATATCACTATGTTGTTTCTCTCTTTAGCTGTTAAAGCAGATGACAGTTACCAGCGGGTAACCAGTAAAAGGCAGCAATGTAAATAATTGATAACATGGGAGATCACCCATTTTCAAAAATGAACTTGTTCTGCTTACTGGACAGTTGACCTTTCTACATGTCTACACACAATATTCATAGTCATTCATCCCAAATAAGGAGATCCGTGGTGTGCATGTAAACATTACTCCCCTCTCCTTGTTCTTTGTCCTGGTCTAAAACCAGAGGAGGATGAGCACCAGCGGTC
Source organism: Pterophyllum scalare (assembly GCA_024447675.2). Taxonomy (NCBI): domain Eukaryota; kingdom Metazoa; phylum Chordata; class Actinopteri; order Cichliformes; family Cichlidae; genus Pterophyllum; species Pterophyllum scalare. The sequence goes on from JAMQGT020013277.1 coordinate 270,088, forward strand.
AGCTGTGGAACAGGAAGGGATGGGAGCAGATCCATGGCTGTTTGCTCAGGTGGTACTGCACGACGCAGGAAGCTACCTTTGTCATCCAGTGGGGACCACAATTAACCTGCCACTTCCACTGATTCAGTCTGAAGAATTTAAATGTTGAAGAACCCTCAGATGTGAGCTAACACTAAAGTAGAGAAACCAGCCAGTCAAGACTTCAGCAGGTTCAACTCATCTAGCCTGACCACCAAAGCCACACGGCTGCTCATCTGCAAGTAACTTAAACTTTACAGTGTTTTCTACAACACCGCTAAGATGATCCGAAGCAAGAACAGATTGTGATGAGATACATTTAAAATTTAATTTAAAAACAAGCAGCTCAAAAAGAACAAAAAAACAAACAAACAAAAAGCACTCTATGTCAGATGACTGCAACAGAATATCCGAGGCTCAACGTGTTTGTTAATGAGTCTATAAACAGAGGATTAACGACAGACTAAATGGCATGTGAGCATGCTCCATGCCTCTCTGATAATAGAGCCCACTCGACAGCACGTGACTACTGGTTTAATCCTGTGAATAAAACAGAGTTTTTCTTCTGTTGGATTGAACTGCTAGCTAATAAACCTCAAATCTGTTTAAAGCACCATTTTGAGGAGCACTCAACATATTTAACTGGTGATCTGTCTCCTTTTGAGGGCTGTTTTAAATGATCTACAGCATATAACAAGTAAGATAAAAGTGCAAAACTAGGAAGTGATGCCCTGGATTTCCTGTCTCATCATGGCCACTTCAGAACGTCATACGTCCCATCCCTTCATCTTCCAAACTTCACACGATCTTAGCCTTAATTCCAGGCATGAAGTCCACTGGTGGCCTTTAACAGTGGTACTCATTTACTGTGCTGTCCGTTTCCCCCTTCCATCTGTCAGGTCATCCACTCAGGAAACACTATTGTCCCAGCTCCCTGTAATTCATGAGCAACTTTATCAGTGTTACCAGTCAGCTAGATTTTTTTTACAAAGGACTCCTAAAGAGCTTTATCAGTGTAAGTGGCTTGTTGAAAAGTAACTGTACCAGCGTTTGGCTGGTCGCTGGTGTCAATTTCCCACCCAGATGGTAAACCCACAGGTAAAGAGCCCAATGGTTTACAGCGGTAGTCGTTTACTATGTCCCTTCTTTCCCCCTCTTCATCTACCCACCTGTACCTCTCCATCAAAGCTTTCCAAACCCAAGACCCAGGGTAAATTCAGTCCAACAAACAGTCAGATTACAGCGGTAGTCATTTACTGCACTCTTGTCTTCCCCTCCCTCCCGCTCCCATCTTGTAATCCCACTGTCCCTCCCAAGCCCTATCCCTGGGTATAGTAACCCAGGGTGAAAACAGTCCAAATATGATGGTCATTTTACAGTAGCACACATTTATTGCTCTTCTTTCCACGGCGGGCCTGCAGTGCTGCCCTGGTGGCCATCTCAAACACCTCCCGCACGCCGTCCTTGGTCTTAGCAGAACATTCCATGTAGCCGAATGCTGCAATCCGTCCGGCCATGTCTCGGCCCTCTTCTGACTTCACTGGCTCCTATTAGATGAGGAGAACAAATAAAAATTAGGTTTAGGAACACGCAAGCTGCAAGATTTGCTGCAGTGACCGACAACAATATGGCACCATTAATACAAGAACGAAAAATTAGCAGAACACAAAATGCACTCCCATTTGGGTCAGAAAAGAAAAACCTAATAAAAAGTCAGGTACCTGCTTCATCTTGGCCAGCTCTCTGCGTGTGTGCTCGTCATTACGCAGATCTTTCTTGTTTCCTACCAGAATGATGGGAACATTTGGACAGAAGTGTTTGACCTCTGGGGTCCACTTCTCTGGAATGTTTTCTGTATTGGACAAGGACCAAAGAAGGGAGAAATGAAAAACAATAGACGGAAATCATTCAGTCATTTACGTATTATTACTGGCAGATTAAAATTTTATTCGGGAGTTATTATAGCCAGCATGGCGTTTTTTTCCAGCTGTAAGATAGACCACTACAAATGAGCAAAAGAAAAACTATTAAAGTAGTATTTGCATATTTTCCAGTGAAGTGTACTGAACTGAATCCTTTCCTACACCATGACAGTGGACTGGTTTATCTTTATGTAGCGCTCTGTATACCTCAGGGGGGAAAAAGTGCTGATGACTATATAATCCCATTTATTCATAGGAAAAGCACCAGTTTGATGTCACAGCAGCTGCACTTATATTTAAATCTGCTACCAGAGTAAGGTCAGAAGATGACAGTGCTCTGATTAGTCTAACATTTAAAAGGTACTTTAAAATTTGAGCTACAGCAGATATAATGAAACTCTGCTTCTGAAAAAGAACAAAGTGAGATCTGCTTTATCTCTGCTGAGTATCAATGCGGTCTTACTTGGTCAGAAAAATGCTGCTTTGAAGATAAGTGACAATCTTTAATGTAATAAGGCTTTGTTTAATTACAACTATAAATGTCATCTCATTAAATCTTATTTAATTAATGCTTGGCAGTTTCATTATCTGCTGCTTTTATCACTTTATTTTATGTACAGCCATTTCCATGTGATCATGAAAGTGCTGTTAATAATCATTATGAGGAAAAAAAAAAGGACTATGTTTAACAACAGGAGTGGATGCCACTGTATGACAAATGACTTGTTACTCTGTAATGCGCACACACACACACGCCGTTCTTCTGCAAAGCACGCAATCAAAACACTCAAGAAATAGCTTTTAATGAAATCAGAAATGTGGCAAACAGAGAAGCACATTTGTTTTTCTATGTCATGAATGTATGGAACTATGAGTGCGTTTGGTTTGTACACACCCAAGCTGTCAGGACTGTCTATGGAGAAACACATGAGGATGACGTCAGTGTCTGGATAGGAGAGAGGTCTCAGTCTGTCATAGTCCTCCTGACCCGCTGTGTCCCAAAGAGCCAACTCCACCTGACACACAGACATCGAGTAAAGAGAAGGACAAAAGATGAGATGTGATCAAAGGAGAACAAGGAAAAAGGAAGAAAAAAAAAAAGTAGCATTTCCATCTTGATAAGCATAACTTTTATACTGATGCCAGCGAATAAGATATGCGAGACCTGCAGCAGACGGTCCTGATGACAAATGCTTTTTTGCAACTTTAAACCAGCAAGGATTAATCAATCATCAAATATGATTTGAAAAAAGATCTGAGTGAGACGTGCCCTTTATGATCTGGACATGCCAACAGTTTGTTGCTTTCTTTCAGCTGTTGCAATCAGACAAATGTTCAAATGTTCTACCCTCAACCTCATAAATACACAATTTTAAATCCATTTAACAAATACAGGCATTAGCCAGAAAATGAGAACATTTATTCATCTTCAAAAGGCAATATTAGTGTTGGTTTATCGTACTGCAAAGATTTGGTTCATTTAACACATTCTCACATTGTGAGGTGCCTTTGTTCATTCCTGATAAATACTCAAGCACATGGCATTTAACCTGAGACGATACAAAACACGACTGTGACATAAAGTCCCCTAAATACAGACTGCAAGTCAAACCGTAAAAGACGACATTTGGGAAAATGTCACACTTCAAGTCGCTTGACTCTTCTGCAGCAGCACAGAAGGTTAGAAATCAACCAGCCAATAAAGAATTCACGTCCCAGAATCCCATTAACCCACAAAGAGGTCAGGACCCATGAGTTTGTGACTGATGAGTGAGGCTGGCTGCCGCAGTTATCTGGGAAGGACTAACTCCACCCACATGCGATATGTGTGGAGTGCTACATAATCAAATCGACTCAACTCCTGAACAGAGCGTCCTACTGTATTTTATATAAACCTCACTTGGTGCAAACAACGGGCTACAGACACTCAGTAAAACACGGTGACTAAGCTGAAAAAGAAACCAGACTTAGCAGATGACTGCTGCTGTTGTGTGAAGGAAGATGTGAAAAATGGAACAGTACAGTTTTATCAACACTGGCTCGGCCCTGAAGGTGGAATTAAAGCGCTGAGCATGATTAAGCACCCAGGAAACAAAATGAGCACAAAAACCAGTGCAGATACTAAAGAAAGGAAAGATGTGCTGCGACATTTAGAAGACCCAAGAAGATTATATCAACTGTGTTAGTAAAACATTCATTATTTATTTAAAAATAAATAAATCGAGATAAGAGTCCTTAAATCCCATTTATTCAGATTAAAACTGGTTTTTTTTGTTGTTTTTTTTAAATCTAGATTGGTCAGCAGGTCCAAAGGTGATTTAGTCCATCCACCCCAAGACTCCACCCTTACATGAGAATAAGTACCAGTAACTAGCGTAGTAGTGCCCATCCCTGCAGGTGTCTCACCTGTTTGCCATCCACCTCTATGTCAGCAACGTAGTTCTCAAACACAGTGGGGACGTAGACTTCAGGGAACTGGTCCTTGCTGAAGACAATTAGAAGGCAAGTCTTCCCGCATGCTCCATCCCCCACTATTACCAGCTTCTTACGGATGGCCGCCATCCCTGGTGGAAGACAGAGTAACATTTTAATCAGGGAGCCACAGTTGAAGCACTGCATTACAGCAAAGAATTTGAGTGCACAAAGCCACCGATTGTAACCACTAGGAGAATTACAACTATCCTGTTCACAAATAAAATTTGTGTCTTTAAGGTCTTGTCTGACTGTCCATTTTCAGCATGAGGACAAAACAAAATGTGAAAGCTGAGAGTGACATTTGTTTCACATAGCAGGGCACTGCATGCATAGTGCACCTGCACCATGCAACACTACACTTAACACCTTTAACCACATAGCTGGAAAGCAGCTCGGAGTGTCAGAGCCCCCTGGGACTTATGAGATGATTAATGAAATCTGAAAAATATGATTTCAAAGACAAAAATGTGCTGGTATTATTTGTGAATAATGATAAAATAATAGTTTGACAACCTTAAGGTATATTTAATAATTGCAAAAATGTCCAGAGAGGAGGGGGAATCATTTTGTACTTGAGGGTTTGTTAAACAAAATGGCTGAGGAAATTATGTATAAAGGAAAACTTCAAAGCACAAACTTCCTGCAGGGTACTACATATAGTTAAAGACAAAGTCAGCTGCATCTTCCACATTTTCAATATAAAACATGTTTTAAAAAAAAAAAACTCCCTTTAAGCCACTTGCCTCAATAATCCATTGTCTTGTGCATGTATGTGCTCATGTGCAGTATGCCAACATAAGTATAAGAAGTGTAGTATTAACACTGCAACACTTGTAAATGCACTGCAGGTTTCTGCCCTACCCATACACAACGTCACAGAGGCACCAACACAAAGGCGTTGCACAGCGCAAAAAGACGTGAGCTACTAGGAAATACAACTGCCTCAAGGTTCCAGTAAATTATTACTGTAAATGACCCGACAAGCGCATCAGTGTGGGTGTGAGATGAACTTGCCCAACCAAGTTAAAGGAAGTTAGTGCAAATGAGCGACAAGCAAGTCTTGTGTCACTGGTTTGCAGCAGCTTGGTTCAGTCCATATTGGGCAATGGCATTCAGCTGAATGTGACAAAGACAGGAACTGAGTGCCAGTGTTTTGGATTTTCTGCTGAACTGGACCCACAGCCTTTAGAATGAGTTAGTTTGCACTGCTGTTTGAACTATTGAAAATATCTTGGTCATATTTTAACCAAAAAAATAAAAGGGATCAAAAACACATAACAGGAAGAGAGAAGGTGACTCTCTTCATACATTTTCCTCATTTGTACAGAAAATGAAAAAAAAAACAACAAGCAAAGAAAAAAGCTAGGCTTGTTCAGCTGGACATACTGAAACGCTCTATTCACCAAGCACACATCAAACACAGCTCATTTGTCATGGTGGCCCTGCTGCTTAGACTTTCACACCAACACAGTACATGTACTGTGTACTTGCTAACAGCACAAGGACAACAGGACCTCACATAGCGAGGGTAATAAATCACATCCCTGAATGGATATTTCCTCCGAGCTATGAGAAGGTACAGCAGTGTGAGGTGCCAATCATGATTCTCTACCCTGCTATCTCCATCGCAGTGAGTCAGGTGGAGGTGTGGTAGAGAGCAAACTGCTTGACACCTCCCCTGCTATCTTTCAATCCATCAACAAAAGATGTGGAGCAGTTCTGGAGAGGTAACAAAGCAATTCTTTGTGTAACTGCTCCCTTTAATCAGAGAATTAGAGTACCAGAGTTTCACTGAGGCACCACAGTTTAATGCAAACCAAAAAATGTTTTTATTTTATTTTCGTCCATACAGTAATTTGTATGCAAGTGGAATTTTCAAATAGATGCTGCTTCCATATTCTTTGGTTTTTGGCAACATAGTCAGTAAATTTCAGATGAAAACCCAGCTTTTCCCTAAAGCACAGCACATATGGGCACAGGGCTCTCTTTCACCACTAAGATTTTTTCCACAGAAGACATCCATCAGCGCACCAGTTAAATTCACACAGTCCCTGTCACTTGCTGCCTACAGTGCTCTTTCCTGTGAGCTTCTCTCTCACGGTTTTAAAATTTGCTTGCTGGGCAGGGCAGCTATAGCAGGGCTGGCTTCTGTTGCGCACTCAGTCGTCTTCATCTTAGGCAACATTATTTTTACTTCACCAGTATGCCCGCTGCTCTGCTCAGTTAGCCCCTTTCCACAGAAATGATGAAACAGAACAGGGGATGAATATATATGATATTTTTCCTCTTATTCCCGCTAGCTACCAATTCTAAAATCCCTGTGAGCATCCCATAAATGGTAGATGAACTGTCTAAGTAGGACATCAGTGTCCAAAAATCAGACCTCCCCCACCACGACTTGAGGATAAAAGAAAAAGACAAGAATTGGGGCAGCTGTAGCCTAGAGGTGGGTATACGGTCAATTTGACCACTAGGTAAAATGAGTATGTGGCCTCTTTTTGACAAATGCTGATTATGTGTCTATGCCCAGGTCACTGAGCGCACTAACCATGCTTAATAACTAACAGGAGTCTTGGCAGTCAAACTATAAAGCAGTTTTAAGTTCCAGTTCCAGTAAATACAATTAAATATAAGACGTATGACCTAGTACAGAACAAATAAAAACCAACAACTATTTAACATTTATTAGGGCAGGGTTCTAGCCAGCCGTTGATCGCCTGGCACTGCGCCTTGTTGAGGTGCCGTCGCACTGGGTTGAGAATTCCAGCAGTTAGCTATCGCTATTGTAACACTTAGCTAGCGCCGTGGCCATTAGCATTAGCAAGCGGTTGTTCGTTATATTCAGTTGGTACCGAGAGCGGACCCCCACCACCCCATCCCCAGTCATCCGTTCGATACAGACACAGACACACACAGTGTGCATAAAAGTAACATCACAGGAAATGTTTTTGGATACAAGTTGATAGGGAGACAGCAGGCCTATAATAATGGGCAAAGTATAAATCCATGCAATTTTCTAGTTAAAAGTGCAAAGTTACATAACATATTATTTGAATGCATTGCATTTTGACTTATTACTTTTCACACACGAATGCCAAATACAAGAAAGCCAAGAGGTGTGTTATCGTTTCCATACCTGTGAGTATGCCAGGATCCGAGTGACGTAAATTCTGTCATCAGACGCTGACTGTGAGACTCTGAAGGCTTTTACATACCTGCCAATTTTGAGTGCATGTGGGCCTGTCTGGAGACTTTACATTACAATGTAACAACTACACATGCACCTTTCAAGTGGACTTCATGGAGTCTAACAGTAATGACTACTTGTCCTTGGTGTCTCCAGCTGTCCGTGTGCACAACAGCATAATCACTGCTTAATCATTCATTTTCTAAAAATCAGATGTACTCCAGTGAAAAACTAACATCATAAGCCTCATCAACATGTTTCCAACAAACAGAATGTATAATTACCATTTCCACACATCATCATCATTGACTGTTAAAATTTAGGCAGCCTAGATTTCATAGGCATGCTAATTTTAAACAATAGAAGTGATGTAACAGTATGTGGACCAAGTACAGTGCCTGTGTAAAGCCTGGTGGGCACATGCTTGGACATACCCATCGCAGTGATAAAGTAGATAGTGGGAGAGCTGATAGTAAAGATAGTATGTTGTTTGAGTTTTAGCAAAACACAGCTGGTTATGCAAGCTGTCAAGGTAAGTTGTTACTCCACTTGTCAATAATAATCCTGTAGATAACAAGGACTAGGCTACACATGCAAATCCCCACCCCATTAGTGTGTTAG